>LBNU01015836.1:57869-74540 GCA_014162995.1 Artemisia annua
AATATGCATGTTTTCCAGAATTCCTCTCAAAAGTACCTAAAATGACAAAAGGAACGATTTAGGGCAATATTTGATCACATTTATACGAATTAAGGCTTAAATGACCCCCTAAAAGCGTAACACTTTTCGTCTCATCAGATGACATCAGGTGTGGAGATTGAGCCTGAGGTGGCTCTCTGTGGGTCCAACTCCCTGAATAAACATTGAGTAGGAGTTGGCCTAATTTTCTCCCCCTCAATAGATGCTGGAGCTTTAGTGGAAGCATCTGTTGGAGTAGGAGCATACTGAGAAGAACCAGACTGGAGCAGCTTCAGGATATCCGACACCATGCCCTTAATTTCAGAAGTTTCAATCTTCAGGCTGGGAAGGTCAGTGGACATGGTTTGTTGAGCCTCAGAGAGCTGAGAGATCTTTGTAATATAACAGTTTACAAGCTCATTGTGCTTGTGAGTGAGCTCATCATAAGACTTGGCAAGAGATGAGAGCTTGACATGTTGATCAGTCAGAGTTTTATTGACAGCCTCCTGATAAGATTGGATGGATGCAATGTCAACTGACTTGAACAAGGCGGGAAGTTCACTGAGAGCCTTGGAGGTGGCCTTGTGAGAATCCATGAACTCAAGGAGCTTGGAAACCATAATAGGGTTATCTTTAAATTCCGTTTGCAGATCCTGAACAGCTTTAAGAATGGAAGAAAGTTGAGTACCCTGATCCGTACCCAACTTCTCAATAGATGTTTGCATGTCCTTGACGCCCATTTCAGTGAGATCCTTGGTCTCAGTGGCCTTGTGAACGAAGGTCTCAACATTAGCCCGAAGATCAGCATAAGAAGCCTCAGCCTCAAGATGGCGATCAAAGTTGGTGTCTTCGAGCCTGTTGTAGAGCCATTCATTGTTCCAGTTAAGAAGCTCCTACATAGCCTTTGCAGTAGCAGGCTTTGTGTTGTCAATGTTCTTGTATCCTGAAGAAGAAGATGAACCTGATAATTGTTCTTCAGGATGTTGATGAGATGATGATGATGATGATGATGATGATGATGATGATGATGATGATGATGATGACTTATGAGGTTGTTGTTCAGGTGATGGTGGTTGTTCCTCAGGAGGAGATGATGCAGCTTCAGTGGTATGTTCAGTAACTGGAGTTTCAGTGTCGTTGACATCTTCAGTATCCATGTCATCTCCAGCTACTAAGTCTGCATCATCTTCAAATTTACTAGGTCCTCTTCTGACTCTTCATCCATAAGCATTTGTAAGTCAGCCAGAGTAGGACCGAAAGGTGTATCTAGCTCCCCCTCAGAAGAGGGCTCGCCTTGGTTGTGGTCAGGTCCTGACCCCTCTATTCCAGCATACTGGGATTTATCTGCCTGGTCCTTAGGGTCAGTCCCGGAGGAATGCGCATCACCGTGGGGGGGTGTAGGTTCCGTATCAGGGAGTGGTCGCATGCTCCCTGAGTCTTTGTCCCCTGATGTTCCTTCAGGGACTGGTGGGTTTGACCCAGTACCATCACTAGGAATGGTTAAGTTGTATTCCCTATCAGCAGGCTGTATATTTCCCTCTGAGTCTAAGGGAATGATGTTGGTGCCCTCAGACAAAATCAGGGTTTCGCGAATGTCCTAATCGGGCAATGAGATGTTGAGGTCCCCTTTTCCAACAAGCTTGTATTGGCTTGTCGAAGATATAGGGACTGTTACTCCCTGAGACCCTGGTTGTGATTTACCAGTGCCGTGAGCAGGATGTGATTGGGTATGCGTCCCCTTCTCAGTGGGGTTGTGCTGCCCCACCGAGGATATAGGTCCCTTTTCTCCCTGAGACTCTGACTGTGATTTATCAGAGCCGTGAGCAGGATGTGATTGTTGGAGGGTTCCTGACTCCACTAACTTGTGTATGTCAGCAGATCCATAAGGAGAGGGTATGCCCGAGGACACTGAGTGGGATGTCTCAGTACCCTCTGTTGGCGTTTGTTTTAGGGTCGATGGAGCGCCTCAACATTGGGTGTCTCAGTGGTCTAGGTCGGTTGTTTCCTCTTTTTGCTAGGCTTAGAGACTGAGGTTCCAGTGGCGAGTGACTTGGGTTTAGTCACCTTCCTGGACCCCTTTCCCTTCTTCTTCTCTTTCTTGGTAGGAGAAGGAACTGGTGTGACTTTGTCATCGCCCTGAATAGCTGTCAACATATAAGTTGTCAGAGCGATGGGTGTAACCTTAGAGGGATCTCTAGAGTAGTTGGTATGTAAGACATCAGGCTCAAAACCATGAGCGTTAGGCCTAACATACTCAGAGCCCAATAAGTCTTAAAGCACACAGGAAATGAACCTAGGGTAAGACATAAGCTTTTGCCTAGATTTTCCAGTGAGCTTGGCTATGAGGCCTTTGAAGATAAATTCTCCAACATCTATCTTTTTACCCTCCAGGAGACTGAACACTATCATTGCTTGAGTAGTGTTCAATTGTTCCGTTGAGGATTTATTCCCCCTAAGGACCTGAATGACAAAGGTCACCAGGATCCTCCATGGAGCAGAGAACCAGGTTTTGATGATTGGGGCCTTTGATAAAAGAGTCCCTGGGGCCACTTCAGGGTGTTGTTTGTCATGTGGCCCTAGTAAAAGCAATTCGGCCTTTACTTCTTCATCCTTGGGCTGGGCTACAAAGTTCTCAGTGTAATCAAGGCCAGTGGCTTTGATAAAGGTCTTGTAGTTTAGGGTCAGGGACTTTTTCCCATTTCTCGCTGAGAACTTGATGATAGCATCCTTAGTGACATCATGTTTTTCAACCACAGCTGTGCACCCGAATTCCCTCAGGTAGTCATGGTAGATGACATAGGGTGTTTTAGTGAAAGCGGTGGAGAGAAAACAGTTTTAAAGGTACTTCACCACATCCTTGTAAGCTGGAGAAGATTCAGGATAGGCAAAGTTCCCCACCACATTGTTTTTGGTCATATCCACGCTCTCATGGGGAATTCCACATTGGGAGCATAGGTGATAGCTTTAGAAGAAGCCATTGTTTTGTAGAAAGATTAGTCGGAAGTTGGTCGGAAAAGGTTTTGGTTAACTCAGAAAACATACACAAGAGTTTAAGAAATTATTTTGCAAGAGTTTGGATAAGTTATGAAAGCATGTGTGTGTTTTTCTTTTGTGGGGGTATTTATAGGAAAGGATTAGGGTTTGCAAAGCATGTGGATATCAAACGATTATAGTGTGTTTTGATTGGTGGTTTTGGAAAAGGTTTGATATCTGTATTTAATGCCACCTTTCCCATCACCCTCTTTTTTCGCAACTGTCAAGGTGAACAGTTGCGCGTCTCTGCAAATATGCACTTTTGTAGAGATGATGTCACCACATATAATATCAAAAGATATTATGTGTGTGAGAGGCATTTAATGCCTAGTGGGTTTGGTAATGAGATGTGAGGGCCCAAGGAGTGGTTGCCAGAAGAGATAAGAGACATATATCCCTATATTAAATATATGTCGGTTACCAATACTAGAACATTTACTAACTAATACTTAGAGCATTTAGTTTGGCATTGAATCTCTTTTGGAAGTCTTGAGGCCCCCTGAATGTCTTTACATTCTGTATGATGTGTGTTAGGAGGGTTATTTAGTGAGATAAACATTCGAGAGCTAATTGAGATATGGTGTTGTTCAGAGACCTTAGAGGGAATTTGCATCGAGTAGAGCATTTTAATCAGTCACCTGATTATCAATATCCAACATGCCCAATTCAGCTTTCAGTCTAGTGAAAGTGGGTTCATCCAAGGGTTTTGTGAAGATATTAGCTAGCTGATATTCAGTTGGAATGAAATGTAATTCAATTTCTCCATTCATGATATGGTCCCTGATGAAATGATATCTGATATCAATGTGTTTGGTTCTTTGATGAAGCACATGATTGTTGGAGATGGCAATTGCACTTGTGTTATCACAAAAGATAGGCACACTTTTGTAATGGATGTCATAGTCACTGATTTGACTCTTCATCCATAGTACATTTGCACAACATCCTGCTACAGCTACATACTCAGCCTTAGCTGAAGACATGGCTACTGATTGTTGCTTCTTGGTGCTCCAACATACAAGTTTTCCTCCAAGAAACTGACAGGACCTTGAGGTACTTTTTCTATCCATGTTGCATCCTGCATAGTCTGAGTCAGTGTATCCTTTAAGATCAAATCCTGAGCACTTAGGATAATACAAACCAAGGTTTGGAGTTCCTTTTAAATATCTCAGGATCCTCTTCACAGCAGTGAGATGAGACTCTTTTTGGTCTGACTGATATCTTGCACAAAGGCAGACTACAAACTGTATATCAGGCCTTGTAGCAAGGAGATACATCAGTGATCTTATCATTCCTCTGAACAAGGTTTGATTCATAAGTTTACCAGCAAGATCAGGACCAAGATTGTTTGGAGGAACCATTGGGTTTTAACTGAAGAACAGTCACTGAGCTTATACTTTTTCAATGTGTTCTTAATGTACTTCTCTTGACTGATGGAGGTTCCCTTATCAGTCTGTTTAATTTGAAGTCTAAGGAAGTATGTGAGTTCACCCATCATGCTCATTTTAAATTGCTTTGTCATCAGTTTCTCAAACTGTTTCCAAAGTTTATAACTTGTTGAGCGAAATATGATGTCATCAACATACACTTGGACTAGGATCACATCATCTTTTGTCCCGTAGATAAACAATGTGTTGTCTATCCTTCCTCTGACAAATTTGTTTTGGATCAGGAAGGCTGAGAGAGTTTCATAGCATGCCCTGGGAGCTTGTTTCAGTTCATAAAGGGCTTTGTTAAGCTTGCAGACATAGTCAGGAAACTCATGACTTTCAAATCCAGGGGGTTGTTGGACATAAACTTCCTCTTTAAGTTTTCCATTCAGGAATGCACTCTTTACATCCATTTGATAAACCTTGAAGTTCATGTAAGTTGCATAGGCAAGGAAGATCCTGATGGCTTCCATTCTAGCAACAGGAGCAAATGTTTCTTCATAATCAATGCCTTCCTGTTGATTGTAGCCTTTGGCAACAAGTCTGGCCTTGTTCTTAATGACAATGCCATTTTCATTAGTTTTGTTCTTGAACACCCATTTCATGCCAATGACACAAACACCCTGAGGGCATTCGACTAAGGTCATGACTTCATTTCTATCAAACTATTCAAGTTCATCACGCATAGCCTGAACCCAAGTTGGATGTTTCATTGCTTCTTTGACATTTTTAGGTTCAATGGTGGACAAGAAGTCAACAAATAGGCATTCATTGGCTGAGGCAACTGTAAGTTTGGCAGCCATGCTTCTAGTAAGCATTCCCTCAGCTGGTTCTCCAATGATATTTACAAGCTCAATATGTTGATGTATTGACCATCTTTCCTGAGGTCTGGGATAGGAGTTTGAACTTGTTGATGCCTGATTTAGAGGTGGAGCGGGTTCAAGGGTTGAATCTTGAGGTTCCTCAAGATTTGGGTTTTCAGTGAGTTCAATTTGAATGTAGTTTTCAACAGGTTCCTGAACATCTGGTTCAGTATGAGTTATCTCATTTTGGACTTGTTGAGCTTCAATGAACTCACTGATGGTTGGTTGAGGAAGGTTGTGAGGGATGATGTAGTATGAGAAGTCAGCATCAACTTAGTATTGTGTGGAAGGATTGTTCTCAGGACGATATTCATTAGGAGGATATCTAGATGAATCATCAATCCCAATTTCTTCCACTGAGGTGTTTGAGAACTGGATGGCCTCAGTGCTTTCATCAAAGGTGATGTGATAGGTTTCCTGAGTTTGTTGTCTCCTTGTGTTAAACACCCTGAAGACTTTGGAGACAAGAGAGTAACCCAAGAAATATCCATCATCAGCCTTGTTATCAAATTTGCCTATGTGATCATTGTGATTATGAATAAATACAGGACACCTAAACACATGAAAGTAGCTGATGTTAAGGATTCTTCCCTTGAGTATTTCATATGGTGTTTTATTGTGTCTTTTGACAATGATGGACCTATTTTGAGTGTAGCACACTATTTTGACTGCTTCAGTCCAGAAATGTTTTGAGAGGACTGAACCATTCAGCATTGTTCTAGCCGCCTCAATAAGTGTTCTATTCTTCCTTTCAGCCACTCCATTTTGTTCAGGAGTGTAGGGAGAAGAGAAGTTCTGAGAGATTCATTTCTCATCACAGAAACACTCAAGGTCCTGATTTCTGAATTCAGTCCCATTTTCAGTCCTGATTTGTTTGACCTTAATGTCATTTTGTTTTTCAATGTTCCTGACAAAGGACATGATAGTCTCAGCTGTCTGACTCTTTTTGGTCATGAAGTAAACCCAAGTGTATCTTGAATATTCATCCACTATGACCAGAGTATACTTCTCATGGTGAATTGACATTGGACTGACAGGTCTAAAGAGATCCATGTGAAGAGGTTGTAACTATATCACTAAAATATGAGGTGTTTCAAAATTTAATTCATGTTATCTGTAAACAACCGTTAAGTAGCTACGTCAACCTTCTAAAGAAAAACAGCTCTACCCGATTTAAATATATGTAACAGTAGGTTCAAACTCTATAAATAAATTGGCAAAAGCTTGAAAACCATTGTTAAAAAAATGATAGTCACCACTCTTAAACTGAAAACTGAATACTTGAATAGGATGGCAACTTGGGCTACTATCTACGTGCCTTGATAGTCTCGTGCAATTTGCTTGCTTGTATTCGTCCATCTTACTAGAGTCCATATATTCTATTTCAACTTTGAGATGATTTGGAGAGAATATGGCTTTTGCAAGTTCTTTAAAATAATGCTAGGCGTGTAGCCGAAGGACAATTTCCATAGTTTTTGCAAGCTCCTTAAAATGATGCCAAGCGTATAGCCGAATGATTTGAGTCCTTTATTTTGAAGTGTATGCAAATAAGCCTTTTCACATGTTTTATTGCAAAACAAATCCACATGGATCTATACATAACCAAAGGGCCTCTGGTCTAGCGGTATGGAGGTTTTACCCTCATAGGAAAGGTCTCAAGTTCGAGTCTTGTCTAGGGCGATAGGGGTTTCCTCCCGCGTGTGTAAAGGGAAGGGTGCCATTGCTTTCTGGGCTGGACCAACCTGGTTGTGTGAGCTCGCTAAGCCTTCTGGGCTAGGGGCCATGTAGCCATAATTGTCATTCAAANAATGAGAATATATATTTTGGGCCTTTAATTTTGAGCTTTATACACTAAGCTATAAGGTTCAATATAATTTTTCTTACTGAGGCTTGTAATCAGTTAAAGATAGCCCAACATGGCAACAAGATTATACTCAAAGTCACCAATGGATTTATTACTGTTTGCATTGGGTTTTACTGCAAAAAAGATTATCGAGCTATAGACAGATTTTTAATTAATGTATCATATCGCTGTTTGCATTGCCGTTGTTGCAGGTACACCATGTAAATTTTCATACTAGAATCGCACAATGGTTTTTTCTTTAACGATTAAGTCTTGCTAGAAAACATCAGGACATTGAAGCAACTGATGAATGGTTAATAAGTGAAACATAACACAAGCTAGAACATCATATAAAAGGATCATACAATTGGAATCTATCATTACCAGGACGAAATTCATGTTGATTTTTTAATAACTTTTCATATATAAATTCACTCAAGTATGTATATTAAAGACATTTCTCTCATTAACATCAAATACTAAATGTACTAACATAGATCAATCAATATCATATTGAACTTTCAATACTAGTATTTTGTAATTATGAATGGATAAATTCTAATTGCGTACCGTATTAAGTATAAATTTATAGTAAACAATGACTTATTAAGATTTGTCAAAGTTATTAAGCATTCCTTTACTGAATTTTGTTTTCTTCGTTTAGATAGTCAAGCATGGAGTAGGAAACTAAAAGCACGCGATAAATCTTAAAAAGAAATCCGGTTGTCGAATTAATAGATCAATTAAGATTGCTAATGTACAATATAATTTCGTCACTACATAGACTTAAATACATGAATTTCCTCATTTAAATTTCCTAACTTAAGTTTAGAGTCTTTGATAAATATATATGACAAGCTTTACTAAAATGACAGGGTTATATATATCATCACTTGAAAACAAAATCATGCTTACATGACCCATATAGAACATTTTGACTGAAATTTACTTCATTTAATGTATCTTTTATGAGGACTATTTTCTTATTAACTTTAGTTTTATAACCAAAGTTTTAAGTGTATTGTAAATTTGTAATGTTATAAGTTACCAAATAGCACAATTGGGCTGAAACTTACTTGCAAGCCCAGTCCATCTTTTAGTTCTCACAAAGCCCTTAGCAAATTGAATTTGACTATTTGAGATTTTGAGGCTCTTTCTATTTTTTTTTGGTAACCTGTCTATTTGCTATTCAAACTGCACGGGTCGATACGCACAGCGCCTAGTATCCATCGTTTACGGCTAGGACTACTGGGGTATCTAATCCAATTCGCTCCCCTAGCTTGCGTCTCTCAGTGTCAGTGTCGGCCCAGCATAAGTGCTTTCGCCGTTGGTGTTCTTTCCGGTCTCTACGCATTTCACCACTCCACCGGAAATTCTCTCTGCCCCTACCGTACTCCAGCTTGGTAGTTTCCACCGCCTGTCCAGAGTTGAGCCCTGGGATTTGATGACGGACTTAAAAAGCCACCTACAGACGCTTTAAGCCCAATCATTCCAGATAACGCTTGCATCCTCTGTGATAAACTTTATAAAAATTAGTTGTATCGTTTAAGCTAAATTTGGTTAACTAGTTATTTCATAGGTGAGATTCACTTACATGACATTCATGTCGAGAAGTACATGAAAAAAATGTTAAAAGTTGCTTAGCTTACATGGTGTAATTTGATTATTCCGGGTGGTGAGATCTCATGTGATCTTCTGTGTCAACCTTTTGTCACAAATTGTCCGTCGACCTTTCTATTGCATTGGTTGCTTGTTGTGAATATGGCTTAACCAACTTTCTCCCAAATATCATTCCATACGACTCAAGAAACATGACCCCGTTAGAAAATCATTATTTTGCATTTATCAAAAGAGATCATAAACATATGATATCCTTAAATAACCAGGTCAAATCTGTATCTAAAACCAAACAATACAACTGCTTACCATGGCCTAACAATATAGTATTAGACAAACTACTTATGCATTACTTGAAAGAGCACAAGCTTATTTAAAACGTTTAATATATTTAAAACTTGAATAACCACTAGCAGTTTTGAAAATGTAATACAAAAAAACTTGTCACGGTTAACAACAAATTCCGAGACCAGTATGTTAATTGGTTAAGAAACGATTGTTTAAAACAGTTTAAAAGTTGGACAAGCTGTAAATGTTCGATACCATTGTGATAAACTAATAATAACAACTGACCACAAAAGGGCTGATAGTATCATGGACATGATCACTATGGTGCAAAAAGACTATCAAGAGCATCCACCTGCTGCCCTATTCGATCCCGAAGAACTCACCAAATGGTCTTTTTACCATGCAGCCGAGTTCATTGCCACAATGTTGTTCCCCTACATCACTATCTTGACTGTCGTCGGTTACAAGTCCCAAGTCGACCCCGCCAACAGCACTGACCAATGTGTGGTGTTGAAATCCTTGGTATCGCATGGGCCTTTGGGGGCATGATATTTGTCCTTGTTTATTGCACTGCTGGTATCTCAGGAGGACACACTGTTACATACATTCAGGTTGTTTTTGGCTAGGATAGTAACACTACCAAGGGCATTTATGCACATTGTGGCTCAATGTTTGGGTGCTATTTGTGGTTGTGGTCTTGCTGAGGCTTTCAAAAAGACTTGCTTTCATAATTATGGTGGTGGTGCTAATGAGCTTGCTGATGGCTACAGCAAAGGAACCGGTTTGGGTGCTGAAATCATCGGTAACTTTGTTATTGTTTACACCGTCTTCTCGGTTACTGACCCAAAGAGAAATGCACGCGACTCCCATGTCCCTGTAAGTACTAATTATTTATGTTACTATAACACTTCTAGTCTGTTATATGGTGTTATTATTGATGACAAAGTCTAACTATTGTTTGGATTTAATAATTAAAGGTGTTGGCACCTCCTCCTATCGGATTTGCGGTGTTCATGGTTCAGTTGGCCACAATCCCAATTACAGGAACTGGAATCAACCCTGCTCGTAGTTTTGGTGCTGCTGTCATGCATGGTACAGAAAAAGCATGGGAAATGTGTGCAGTGGTTATTTGTATGTTTTCCCCCAAAAGTTCAAACAGGCTAATATGTGAAATGTGTGCAGTGGTTATTCTGGGTAGGACCAATGATAGGAGCGGTCGTTGCAGCGTTCTACCACCAATAAGTACTGAGAGCAGGTGCAGTTAAGGCTCTTGGATCGTTCAGGAGCAACGCTTAAGCTATGACTGAGTTGTTTCAATATTGATCACTTGATCCCTTTGGAAAAATTTGTACAAATTTGTTTCTCTCTTAAATGCGTGAAATTCTTTGGTTTGCTTGGTTTTTAATGTGCCCAAAGGGTTTACTTTCAGGTTCTACTTAGTACAAAAGTTATAAACTACAGATAGTATATATCATCTTTCACAGTAGCAGTAGCAATACCATGTTCAATCAAAACCATGCATCTATAGGACATAACATAGGTACTCGACCGACTTCGGATTACTATATAATAGTTAGAAAAAACAAAATTAGATCAGCAGTGTCGTAGCATATCAAAAGTCCAAACATTTAGGGTAAATGCAAGTCTTAATTAACTGCCTAATCACGTGCAACTTTTTACTAAATTCGTTGGTCAAATTTCAGTATTTAGAAATTGCTACCGAGTTTTTGTGACCTGTGGATAGTTCCTCGGCAGAGACTAAAAGGATTCCATTCATATCTAAACTGAAGCAAACCTCTAGTTCCGACTTCCCATTGGGACCTGGCGTAAGGCCATCAACGGTGAACTTGCCAAGTAACTTGTTGTCCTTAACTTTGACCCCCTCACCCTGATACACAGAGATAGATACTCCTGACGTGTAGTTGATTGCAAAATGTCTTTTCTTCTTGCTTGTGGGTATGGAAGTGTTCCTGGGAACAACAACAGACATGTTACCCCATACACCATTAATCTGGATTTCTATTCCTAATGAGAGGGGAGTCACATCCTGTAAGACAATATCTCGCACCAGGTTATAATCATTTCCACTTAACCTTGAGGCCAAGATTGCAGCACCAAATGCAACAGCCTCATCTCCATTCATACTCTTGTAAAGTGTCTTCCCTTCAAAATACTCTTCCACCATTCGTTGTACCTTTGGAATCCTACTCGAACCCCCAATAACAACCACCTCATCCACATCCTTCTTCTTCTTCATTCCCCCATCAAACAAACATTTTTCAACTAGCTGAACATATTTTATAATATAAGTTGCATTTAGTTCCTCAAATTTGGCTCTGCTGACTTTGATCGAAAAGTCATTGGCCTCATACAAGCAATCAATTTCGATTGGAGCAAAGGTATGTAGTTGACGACAAATCCCTCTTTGCTTTCTCACAAGCAACTTTCAGCCTCGCCATTGCTCTTGGATTCTCTCTTAGGTTGACCTCCCTGTGTTTTTTCTTAAATAATTGTAAGCAGTAATTTACAAGTGTTGCATCGAAATCCTCACCACCTAAATAAGTGTCGCCTCCAACAGCTTTGACATTAATGTCACCTGTTTTACTAATGGTCAAAAGAGATACATCAAAGGTTCCGCCGCCCAAATCAAACACCAAAACATTTTTATCCTTGACCCATTGTTTGTCACCGAAATTGTCCACACCATATGCGATTGCAGCAGCTGTAGGCTCATTTAACAAACGCAACACATTGAGGCCCGCAATAGTTCCTGCTTCCTTTGTTGCCTCTCGCTGTTGGTTATTAAAATAAGCAGGAACGGTGATCACAACATCGGTTACCTTTGTTCCAATATATTCTTCTGCAACCTCTTTCATCTTCTTGAGAACCATAGCAGATAATTCTTCGGGTGTATATTGTTTATCTTCTCCCTCGTACTTAACTACAGCTGTTGGCTTCTCTGAAGGCCCTTTAATGACCTTAAAAGGCCACGACTGCATGTCATTTGTCACTTGAGGATCACCGAATCTACTTCCAATCAAACGCTTAACATTTGATAATTTAGAAGCTTACGGTTAGTAACAAAAGATTGGCATCTCTGTTCCTGTAATTCTTTAGTTCCGAGAGAAATCGTAATAAAGTTGAAAAAAAAAGTTTCAATAGAAAGATTTACCAAACACGGTGTTAGTAGGGTTCCTAGCGATTTGGTTTTTTGCACCTTCGCCTACAAGTATTTCTGAATCAGTGAAAGCTACATAGGACGGGGTGATCTTGTTTCCCTGTTCATTAGGTATGACCTCCACCCGATTTTTTCTGTTCATCCATACAGCAGCACATGAATATGTCGTTCCAAGATCAATACTAATGGCCGCTCCTTTAACTTTTTGAGACATCGTTCAACCTGCAATGAAACGAAATACAGAGCAGGATTTAAATCGAGACAAATTCATACAACAAAAATATGAATATGATAGAGTTGCAGACCCGAACATGTGCAAGTTTTCAGCAAAGTGGATGGATGAATTTAAATTTAAAAACATATTTTTTCTTTGTGATTGAACTTTGAACTGGGGATCTCTAACTGTTACATTCGAGTATAATAGGAATATTTTTAGTATGACTTTGAACAAAGAGAATTCTATATAACAAATGCATTCCATTTCATTCAGTACACACTGGAAATCACTTTCTGGCCCTAGCAGTAATTCCTTGGTTGTTACTCAATTCCTCACATGACAGTTAGGCCGCGTACACTCCCCAGATGCCCTGAAGAAGGAAAATCTCATTTGTTCACCCGTTAAGCTCTATGCCAAACATACTCTAGAGTTCTTTTTTTTTTTTTTTTTTTTTTTTTTTTTTTTTTTTTTTTTTTTTTTTTTTTATGTTTACCATTTCTTAAGGCGTGATTGGTTTAGCTTATACTCTAAGATAATAGGATATTTTGAATTTCGAAAAGCTGATAAAGCTCATTTAACAGCTTATCCCAACTCGTAAGGGGTGTTTGTTAAGCTTATAAACTTATTTGATCTGGCTTATATTTCATAAGCCCATTTTACCGGCTTATTTTTTGACTCGCGAGCATATTATGCCTTAAGTATGAAAAATAAGCTTATAAGCTGGAAAATAAGCCAGAAAACATGAGCTTATGAAATATAAGATGAATCAAATAAGTTACTAGAGCCTCTCAACTTGAGAGAAGTCCAAGCACTAGCCTTTAGCTCCTAACTGCAATGCCTATAAAAAAAAGTCCTCACAAGGTCAAGAAGCTTACTCTTCGCACTATGAACTGTTGACCACACAAGCGAAAGGTTTTTCGGGCTAAGCCCTACAATGTACATTGGCTTCATAAAAAGCTATCAAATAACAATAATCATCATATAAACCAAACTTATAGATGCGAAAAGGATAATAACTTACATTTGGTTAGTTGTCAATCCTTGGAAAATAATGGTAAAAAACAAGCTTTAATGCGTTTAGCTGAAGAAACACACTTATCTTTTCCATACAAAAATTTGTACAAAATAAGAAAAACAAGAATCGCGTTCAAATATGTTTTTTTGGGGAAACCGAAAATTCCTATTTCTTGACATATCAAAGAAAAGTAAAAAGCACATTTGTTTTCCTTGTTTCCTTTGTAAACCTGAAACCCCCCATCTCATTCATGCAAATAGAAAATAAAAAATCAACTAAACACACGTACGGTAAGATCTTTAATCCTAACCATAAATGGAAGCATAGAAACTAAGGGTCAAGATCTACAACACTTTGAAAGAAGTTTTAAACATGCAAGTGTGTTTTTCTAGTGATCCAACCCGCATCTCAATCGACCAACTTAAATATATTACTACAATTCTACAAACACAATTTTTAAGAACAATGTGCATTTAAGAATAATCGAGGTTTATATAACAAAATTAGCACTACGCCATGAGTGACTAGAATCATATCTGTAAACTGTTGGAAAATTTAGTGCACTTGAGGGTTCAGTTCAAACCTTGTAATGGGTCAGGAGGTACGGAGTGTACACCCATAAGGTCCCTGAACACCCTGTCTCAGATAGTGGTTAAGTGTTATTCAGTGAGTTCACTCTTCAGTGAGTGACACTCTGGACTGAATGATATTTATCATGATGATGAGTTCAGCTCAGGAGGACTGAATGGTATTCATTAGGATGATGAGTTCAGCTCAGGCTGAAGGATCTCATCAGAGAGCAACCCTTTCAGGGACTAGCTCATCAGTGAGTTTGATTAACTCATTAGACTGATTTCAATCTTGGATTGTAACGGTTTTGACCTATTCAAGTGGCAGTTTAACTGCATTAATGACCACGTTTAATTGGTCGTGTAACCACTAATACCTATCATTATGGAGGCTAATTATGAGCGATTAATGGGCCGTTAATCACTCATAATTCCATTGACTAGGGTTGAGTGATCTTCCTTACCTATAAATAGGAAAGATCAAACACCAACTGCAATGAGATATAGAATATACGAACTAAAAACTGAAAGCAAAAGGGTTATTGATTGTGCCCCTAATTCAATAACAAACCATTTGGTCCCTTATCCACAAGTAGATATTCTGATACCCAGGCATTAGGGTCGATAGTTTACTTTGGAACCGGCAGTGATAAAAAGATTCCAAGTGATATCCGGTAACTTAATTGGTACGGTAGGTTAGCTATTGATTATCCCCCTACCTGTTCTGGGCTCATAACCACCTACAATCAAAGTAATCTATTTTGTGATAATCAATGGCTGCTGCTATGAGGCATATGGCTGCTAACTTTTCCAAATTGGAAAAGTTTGAAGGTGTTGATTTCAGAAGGTGGCAAAAGAAGATGCATTTCTTGTTATCCAGCATGAGTGTGGTGTATGTCCTGAACACTGCTATTCCAGAGGATCATGGGGATAATGCTACTGTGGAACAGATAAGGAAAAGAAGCAAATGGGAGAATGATGACTATGTCTGCAGGGGTTTAATCCTCAATGGTATGTCTGATTCTCTCTTTGACATTTATCAGAATGTTGAATCTTCAAAAGAACTATGGGATTCCTTGGAAGCCAAATATATGGCTGAGGATGCTTCAAGTAAGAAGTTTCTTGTAAGTAATTTCACAAATTACAAAATGACTGATTCAAGACCAGTCATGGAACAATACAATGAACTTCTTGGTATACTTGGAAGGTTTACACAACATGAAATGAACATGGATGAGGCTATTTCAGTCTCTTGTATCATTGACAAACTACCCCTTCTTGGAAAGATTTCAAGCATACCTTGAAACATAAGAAGGAAGAACTAACTCTTGTTCAGTTGGGTAGTCATTTGCGTATTGAGGAATCACTCAGAGCGCAGGATAATGACAAGCCAAAAAGTAGCAATGCTACTGGTGCATCTGTTGTCAATATGGTGGAACATAACAATTCCACCAGGTACAATGACAACAAAGGCAAGCGTAAACATCATGATAACACAAGGGCTGACCCTAACAAGAAGGCAACACCTACTTGTTGGAAATGTGGCAAACCTGGTCACATTAAAAGGGATTGCAAAGGTGTTAAGGTTGGTGGTAAAACCAATGGTTCAGGCACTAGTGGTTCAGGAAGTGGTGGTCAAGCCAACTCACTGAAAGGTCAGAATATGTTTAATGAATCTCTTCAAGTTTATTATGTTACATATGTATCTGAATCTAACTATGTGCAGGATGATGATGTTGCGTGGTGGGTTGACTCTGGAGCAACAGTTCATGTGTGCAAAGATAGATGCTGGTTTAAGACTTATGAGTCACTGAATGATGGATCTATTCTTCACATGGGAAATGAGTCAACAGCCTTGGTGCATGGTCGTAGTTGTGTAGATCTTAATTTTAGTTCTGGAAAGATTGTAACTTTGTTTAATGTTATTCATGTTCCTGATATAAGGAAAAACTTGGTTTCTAGTAGTGTTTTGAATAATCATGGATATAAACAAGTTATTGAATCTGATAAATTTATTCTGTCTAAACATGGTGTGTTTATTGGTTTTGGCTATTTGTGTAATCAAATGTTTAGGCTTAATATTGTCAATAATGTTGTTAATTCAGCCTTTATGTCAACCTCTAAAATGAATGACTCTACCCTTTGGCATGCAAGACTTGGCCATGTACATTATAAAAGGATGCAAGATATGTCTAAGGATGGGTTAATCCCAGCATTTGACATGGACACTGAAAAGTGTAAAACTTGCATGTTGACCAAGATCACTAAGAAACCTTTTCAAGGTGTAAAACGTGAGACTGAGCTCTTGGAGCTTGTACACAGTGATCTGTGTGATTTGCATGCCACTCCCTCTTTGGGGAATAAGAAGTACTTTGTGACATTTATTGATGATGCTTCTAGGTTTTGTTATGTCTATCTATTACATACTAAGGATGAAGCATTAGATAAATTCAAAGTGTTTAAAACTGAAGTTGAATTACAACTTGGGTCTTTGATCAAAAGATTCAGGACTGATAGGGGAGGTGAATACATGGATACCTTGTATTTTCAGTCTGTTGAAATAATCCATGAAACAACTGCTCCGTATACTCCTCAACAAA
>LBNU01015836.1:75456-95611 GCA_014162995.1 Artemisia annua
TTCTTTGAAAAAGTGCTTAGCAGGAGCATGAATAAAGAGGAACCACCTATGTGAATGTTGAAGTTTTGCCGCTTCAGGGAGCTTTGGACTTTTGGCTTTAACAACATTTATGAAATGGATATGGACACATGGCTTGTATAGTGTCAGGAGCGTTTAAGTGTTTGAAAATGTATGTGTATTTTATCTTCAGGTATTCAAATGGGTTGAAGGGTTCAATTCTTTGGAACACCCTGATTCTCGAATATTTGAACTTGTAATGTACTAAGATGGAAATTCAATCCTCAGGATATTTTCGTTTATGCATATGTTTTATTTAATGTTTGATTTTCATGCAAAGGTAGTGAACTAAATTTGGGGAGGATTGTTGGAAAATTTAGTGCACTTGAGGGTTCAGTTCAAACCTTGTAATGGGTCAGGAAGTACGGAGTGTACACCCATAAGGTCCCTGAACACCCTGTCTCATATAGTGGTTAAGTGTTATTCAGTGAGTTCACTCTTCAGTGAGTGACACTCTGGACTGAATGATATTCATCATGATGATGAGTTCAGCTCAGAAGGACTGAATGGTATTCATTAGGATGATGAGTTCAGCTCAGGCTGAAGGATCTCATCAGAGAGCAACCCTTTCAGGGACTAGCTCATCAGTGAGTTTGATTAACTCATTGGATTGATTTCAAACTTGGATTGTAACGGTTTTGACCTATTCAAGTGGCAGTTTAACTGCATTAATGACCACGTTTAATTGGTCGTGTAATCACTAATACCTATCATTATGGAGGCTAATTATGAGCGATTAATGGGCCGTTAATCACTCATAATTCCATTGACTAGGGTTGAGTGATCTTACCTATAAATAGGAGATCAAACACAACTGCATGAGATATAGAATATACAAACTAAACACTTGAAAGCAAAAGGGTTATTGATTTGTGCCTAATTCAATAACAAACATTTGGTCTTATCCCAAGTAGATATTCGTGATACCCAGGCATTAGGGTCGAATAGTTTACTTTGGAAAGTGATAACACGATTCCAAGTGATATCCGGTAACCTTAATTGGTACGTAGTTAGGCTATTGATTATCTTACCCTGTTCTGGGCTCATAACCGCCAACATAAACCACATTTCGCTCAAATGACAGCAAGTAAAGATGCATGTAACTTAAGGAATAAACATCATTTTTTTACCTTTTAATTTATGCTCAGAACGATTAGCGTTTTGCTTTTGGGCGTCACTGTAAAAACTTTGACCTAATTATAAATTCTTCTACGGCCTTCTTTTCATCTTTTATTTCGTTTTGCTATAAACATACCAAAAGTCTTTATTAAATATACTTTTTAACTTACAAGAATTTTTATTTTTCCATAAGAGTAAATTACATAAATGTTGTTTGTCGATTTTTTTGACATTTAGTCAATGATTTTTTTTGACAAGTTCAATCATTAACGTTTCAGATCGTTACAGACCCAGTCCAATTGCGTTATATAAATGGTCACTGAAGTTGACTGAATCCGTAACGATTTGAAACCTTAATGACTTAACTTGTTAAAAAAATTCAATGACTAAATGTTAAAAAATCGACAAACCATAGTAACCATTTATGTAATTTACTCTTTCCATAAAGTGGACAAATAAAACTGAAAATTGCAATTGTACCAAATAGTGGTGCATTATTTTGCTTACATGTTAAAATTGAGCATTCTATTAGCAAATAAAAGTTAAAACTGAAGCTCAATTTGATCAACTCTTTAATTTTCGTCTAATTTATAAAATATTCTAAAACAACATATGTGTCAATAATGTAGAAAAAAATTAAGAAAAATAAATGTAATTAATAAAACTTATTTAGTTGTTAAACTTAAATAAATCATATAGACTTAAGTATATTCTTTATGGTTTATAATAACTTTATAAGTTTAATAAATACCAGTAGAATTATTATTTATAAATATTTTTATCACTATATATTACATTAAATCATTAATGTATTTGCATGGAATTATAAATAGAAAAATGAAAGCATGAGCTACTATAACATATAAATGAATACACGAGATTACACATATATGAACGACTCATGTTACTTCTCTTTATAAGTTTAACTCACGTGCACACGAGTTTAATATTTAAATATGGTTAAAATTATTATTAACATAAATATATAAATATGTACGACCTCACGGGATATTGTGAGATGAAAACAAATAAACGAGATTGTACATATAGCTACGACACATGTTTTTTTTAAAGGGTCATTATGTGCTACCAACATGCATAGTGTCTATAGCATGATGTCAATAGTTAAATTTAAACAAGATCAATCTAAATACCATTTTGTCAAACAAAGTCAAATCCCACAAACAACAAAAATCTATACAAAATAATCAATTCATATATAATGAGAAAATTGTGTAAAACCTAAACGTGAACAGGTATTATAACTATATAAATATAAAAGAACTATTATAATCTTATGAAAAAAAACTTAAGCATTACAAAATCATAAATTTATTAATTGTCACAATAATTATCTTCAAAATAAGGTTATTAAAACATTATCATACTTTTTCCAACTTGCTTTAATTGTTTATTTGACTGTATTAAACTTGGTTATTATTATACTCCTCCGTCTCAAAACTATTGTTAAGAGATAAAAATCACATAGTTTAATAAAAATTGGACCACTTAAATTTTCAACCACTGAAATAGAATATTCATTCACTAAATTCTCTAGTTTTTACTTTAAACAAAAAAAGTGGACAATTATTTTAAAACATCCCAAAAAAGAAATATAAACTATAATTTTGAGACGGATGAAGTATAAACATTTGTGTACTGTGAGTAGACTAAATTGGGTTGTTAGTCTATTTATTATTTATTTGTTTGAATCATCATTTATTTGAATGATTAAGTCTATGAATTGGCTATAAACTTTCTCAAATTTTCAATTGTAGGTAACGGATTTTAGAAATCTTGTTATCAGCCTTATAACTTGTTGCAACCAGCATAAATATGTAATATGACCGATTCACTAACAATGTCAGTTTGACTTAAGTTGACTATTAAATATAAGGGTACATGTGTCTATTTCGTATTTAATTATAATATATTTATATAATTCACACCAACCAACTAACAAACATAACCCAAAACCCTCACCTTTTTCTTCATTCTTCATTTTTTCACTCTAAAAAAAATTACTCTTACAACTAACAAACATGTCCAGCAACCACCACCTCTGGCAACCACCGTCAGCCACCACCGCTAGTCACCATCAAACACCATATCCACCATTGTTGGTCTCTGCCGCCATATCCACCACCGCAGTACTATCTGGTGGTGCTTTATGGTTATTTATGTATGTTAAGGGTTTTTTTTTTTTTTTTTTTTTTTTTTTTTTTTTTTGAAACAAATATGGTGGTTTTGGTTGCTTTTTGGTTGGTTTTGTTGGTGGTTTTGGTTTGTGGAGAGAAAGTTGAAGATGAGGATTTGTTTAAATTAGGTTTTTCTTTTTATTTGAGTGAGTTTAAAGAAAAATAATTTTAGTTTTTATTTTTATTTTATTTTATTTTATTTTTTAAGATAATTTTAGTGTATTTAGATTGAAAATGAGGGGAGCGTTTTTTAATTTTTTGACAGGGAAGAATTGGTTGTTATAAAAAAATTCAATAATAACAAAAAGTTAATAAATGAATAATAATAATAATAATAATAATAATAATAATAATAATAATAATAATAATAATAATAATAATAATAATAATAATAATAATAATAATAATTTAATTAGAATAATAATAATGGTATTAATAATACATGAAAGGTCATTTTAGTCATTTTTGGTAATGAGGAAGGTATCTTAGTCATTTCATATGTTTTAACGAGTAAAAACGGATTAATAAAAAAATTGGACCAAACGTGAAATATCCATCAAACCACAAGGACTAAAAATGTAGTTAACTAAAAAATAGAAAAGGTAGTTTTATCTTATCCGTCGGTCATTAGTTGCAAAAAGAGACAATATGGGCGTTTTTGGAACAAATTTAAGAGTTACAAATGTGGTAATAGGACTTTTCAAAGTTTATTGCAAAAATTTGTGAAAGTTCATGGCTAATATATGGACTTAACCCTTATTTCTTATTTGAAATGTTGAGTGTTTGTTTTATTATATTATCTTGTTGTATGTTTGACTTTATGTATAAATTTAGGAATATCGGTTTAGACTAGTGTTAGCTGTTAGCCTTGAAAATAATGTTATATGTGTAAATTGCAATAGTAGCAAAGCACAAGGACTTGTTCTGTCATTAGGACATAGTTTATGTGACTTGTATTATAAATACTCTCCTGGTGGCAACTAGGAGAGGTGGATGTTCATTGTAATAAGGAGGTGTTGGGTTATAAGGTCAAAGTACTGCTGAAATAATCAAAGTGTTGTTCAAAGTACTGCTGTTGATCAAAGTACTGCTGTTTATCAAGGTGCTGCTCGTTGACTAAATCAAAGTACTGCTAGATAAAGATAAAGACTAAATCGTTTGAAGATAAAGACTAAAGAGTTATTTTAGAATGTATTGTGTATATCTAGAATATTCTATTAGTTAGGGATTGTATACTTGTCGTTCAAGTATTGTAAACCGACTAGGGTTTTCCTTGTGCCTATAAAAGGATCCCTAAGTCATTGTTATTAGTTAGAGAGTTTTAGAGAAGATAAAGTTCGATAAACTTTATTTAGGGTTGTGAATCTGTATTCATGGGGGGGAAAAGGAAGGAGATTAGTTTTGCATCTTCAGAAGGATACTGAGAATTTATGATTTCTAGCAATGCTTAGAAGAATGTTTGAATCTTTCATAAGCAGAGTCAAGGCTTCCCTTTCTCAACAGCAAGGTTTCAAACTGCTGCTTCCACAAACTGGTATGCATCTTCTTGGAACTTCATTGCTCCAATCTGGTCTTGATAGCAGCCCAAACTGTTTTGCATCCTGAGCATTATTGAAACTTTAGTAGATGAACTGTCAGGTATGGGCGACAGCAGGTATGTTGAGAACCTATGTTTTGAGCCTTCTTTGACAGCAGTTGGTAGATGTCGGTTTAGGTGGTTTTGGTTGGCCTTCCAACATGCACAGAGTTCTTCTAAGACTTGGTTGCCATTGACATGATATCCCAAAGAGAGGAATCAGTCATCGGCAATGTACGTGCCTCATCTTCATGCTCCATAAGATCATACCTCCCTTCTTGACAAGTAGGAATGCGAACTGTAGTGATGGAAGTCATCTGAGGTGTTTCGGACGTCTGACATCTTTGTTGAGTTGATTAAGGATATAGGGTTTCGTTCTTAATAGGAGTTTCAACACAAGCTCTGATACGCGACTTGTTTGGATCGTTGTACTTGATCAAACTAATTTATATAGCTTGTTAAAGTTTAGATAGCTGGATAAATCCTAATCTACTAACATGAACCACTGAATTACTTATTAGTATGCGGAATTATAACAAAGCTAAGAAGAATAATAAACTTTGATACTTTTATATTATCACCTTGAACCTGCTAATTAAGCAGGTTCAAGGTGATAATATAAAGTATTCAAGTTTATTATTCTTCTTAGCTTTGTTAAGTAATTCCGCATACTTAATAGAGTAATTCAGTGTTTCATTGTTAGTAGATTAGGATTTATCCAAGGCTACTAAACTTTAACAAGCTATATAAATAGTTTGATCAGAGTACAACGATCCAACAGGAGGTGTGTGTGGTTTTCCCTTTCTCTCTCTAGAAAAACACACACATCTTCCCCCAATTCTTTAATCTAATATACCATGTTTAACCTTTATTTCGAGCATCCCGACCTCCTGATTAGTGATTCTTGGTGATAACAAGTGGTATCAGAGCTAACCAGGGGCGATTCGTGGTGTTTTTGGGTGTTTATGATGATTTTCGTGGGTATTGAGGCTGCTTCGTGGGTGTCTCTAGCTGGTCGTGGGTTTTAGCATACATTTCTAGGGTTTAGCGAGTTTCTGCACATGTTTTAGCGAGTTTGGCTTGCTTTTTAGCGAGTTTGTTGCTAGGGTTTTGCGAGTATGGCAGTCTTAGCGAGTATGGCTGAATCCTAGCGAGTATGAGCAAAGTTTAGCGAGTAAGGGCACAGCTTAGCGAGTTTCATGATCTTTAGCGAGTATGGAAAGCTGTTTTTAGCGAGTATTGGGCTGGTCTTGCGAGTTTGTGAAGGTGCTAGCGAGTTTGGGCTATGAATTAGCGAGTATAGACTAGTTCCTAGCGAGTATGAGCTGGAAATTAGCGAGTTTGGTTCATTTTGGCGAGTTAGCCTTTTATAACCTTATCGTTTATCGAGTAAGGTCCCATTCGCTTAATTATAAGCCGAAACTCTGCCCAAATTACTCCAAGCTATCGAATATCACTTTCTTCAAATCTTAATCGACTCTATTTATAAATGGTGATATTGATCATGCCCTCTCAATAACCTAAACCTAAACCCTAATATCATCACACCCAATACTTGATATTATTGGTACACCTTATACAAGAACATGATTCATTAACTTGTTTCATTACATGAATACCAATATATCACCTCACCCACTTCATGACATCATTGGTAGACCTTATACAGAACATGATTCAATTCATTTGTTTCATTACATAAATACCAATATATCACACCTCAAAACACACCACGTTTTGCTTAAAAAGATCCTAATCAAGAATCAAATACAATGACGATGGCTAATATCAGAAGTTTGTGACTACAAGGAGAATTCTTTATTATTTATTTGGGTCTGAAGTGAAGTTTTACGGATGCGTACTTATTTCATCTTCTTTCTTTCTTCCATTCCGCGAAGATGACTTGTTGGGCACATACTTATGTTAACCTAGGTGTTACATTCATGGTGACGAAGACTTGGTTTATCTAGTTTTCATAGGTCAAGGGGTGGACGGACGAAGACCTAGTTAACTAATACTTAAAGGAGTTACGTTGTAGTGCTCAGTGTCACACGTAGTTGTGGATAATCAAGAGGTGATTATGTCTCATACTTGATGGTTGGTTGGTTGAGGAGTATTGAGTACTTAGGGATTCGACGGAGTACGAACTCTCTACACCGCTCTTAGTCACTACAAGAACCACAAGCTTAAGTCACAAGTCTGGGGAATCTTACTTCATTCTCAAGTTTCATATTGAGTTTTCCTGCATGAGGTTAATGGAAATAGCCGTCGTTGTTGATTCAGAGGTTGATAAAGAGTTAGACAATTTCAAATGGTATCGTTAGTAGATTGGGATTATCGACATCTTCACACGTGCTGATTATGGTCTATGCTAAAGGTGCTTCCGGTTACAACTACATATACACATTGGTATGCTGATTTCGATGAGATCGCAATCATCAGGGGAGAGAAATGTGTACTAAATATGTACTTTATGAAGTACTAAAGGTCCATGTGACCAGGCTTAACCGTTTCTACCTTTGTTGATTACATGTGTACGTTATGGGCTGATTATAAGATAGCTGGAATGCATTTGGTGAAGATGAAGATGTTGATACGTTGTACCCCCGAACAGAAAATCTTGAAGAAGGTCGAGTCTACAGTCGTTTTACATATTCCGCTGCATGTTTGAAGACTAAAGACGGTTCGCATGTGTTTATCATAAAAGACTTCTTCAGAGTTAGGGCATTCATCAGAGATGTTGTCAGTTTGGGGGAGAGCACTAATTAGGGGAGAGTGTATTGTAATGGTCAATGTTAATCCCTAATTAGATTCGCTCACATTGTTCCTCTACAAGTCAAAGTGATGGCAGCTGAGAAGACTCAGATGGATAAGTGAAGCTATGGTGCTTGAAGACCACTCTCGGAGCTGCTGTACTTATGTTTTGTATTGTGTTTTACTTAATTGTGCTTGTAGGGAACATTGTAAGCAATTCTCATATAACATTACTTTGGGGAGAGATTGTTAGCCTTGAAAATAATGTTATATGTGGAAATTGCAATAGTAGCAAAGCACAAGGACTTGTTCTGTCATTAGGACATAGTTTATGTGACTTGTAGTATAAATACTCTCCTAGTGGCAACTAGGAGAGGTGGATGTTCATTGTAATAAGGAGGTGTGTGTGGTTTTCCCTTTCTCTCTCTCTAGAAAAACACACACATCTTCCCCCAATTCTTTAATCTAATATACCATGTTTAACCTTTATTTCGAGCATCCCCGACCTCCTGATTAGTGATTCTTGGTGATAACATTAGCTTTTATGATCACGTGTCTTGTGGTGGGTTCGGGAAATTGACCCCCAAGGCATTACTTTGTGGAAACGAGCATGTGACATCTTGTGTTTTAGAACATTTGTTGGATAAAAAGTGTATATGTACCTTTTGGTGCTATCACATCATTGGTGGTGCATCAAATCATATGAAAGACAAAGTTAGAAATGGCAGGACATAAAAACTCATAATAAGGCCTTATCATGTTGAATAAATATCATTTTATAAACTCGTTTACAGATCAATGTCGAATGTTACTTAATGAGCGTTTAAATCTACTAGATTTGAGGCCTAACATTTAAAAAGCATTTTAGAAACTTTGGGTAATGAGATATAGAAACTTTGGGATCAAGAAATGCATGTTGTGTGCAGGGACGGAGCCAGAAAAAAATATGACCGGGTGCACAAATTTTTTTTAACCGTAATATAATAGAGTTAAAAAGTGGATTAAAACGAAGATTTTATTAAAACGATAAATAAATGAACATATTACCTTCTAATTAGTGTAGACTTCTAATTAGTGATTCTACGATCTCCCATAGCAAAAGAACACTTACGTGCACCCTCGTTTTTAATAGTAATAAGTTCTTCTTTCTCTATAGCACAAGTTAAAGCGCCGTTAAAATAATCATCACTCATCCGATTACGCAAATCAGTTTTAATGAGCTTCATTTTAGAAAAACTTCTTTCAACTGTAGCGGTAGCAACAGGCAAGACTAAAACCAACTTCATTTAAGCACTACTTTTCATATATATTGTAAATACGACAACAATAAAAATGCCCCATGGCAACACAACTGGGGTACTATTCATATTCTAATATATTGTTGACTATCACTTAAACTTGTTATCCCTATTTATCTTAATAGAAATTGCATAGTTATTCACTTATTCTTATTGCCCTAAGCCGTTATTGATGATGATAGACTAAACGGAACCAACAAATTAGTCAAGATTTCATACAACCAATCAAAACATGAAAACTTTAAAAGACATAATAAACAAATGAAAAATATATGTTACGACTTACGAACCTGTTTCATCTTTGTGGTGTTGGTTCAATTTTGGATTTTATAAATTGTTAAGATGATGAATAAACTTGTTTCATTAAAAAACCTATTTCATGGGCTTTTGTGCTTTAATTTATTAAACTTGTTTCATCTTTGGGCTTTTACAAAATTTTATATTTATTTTTTATTTGTAAGTATACGAATTAAATAATACTAGAGACACATTTTAATGCACCGGGTGCATTTAAGATACATTTAGGAAAAATCGATAATTTTTTCAAAAGTTAACACTATATCGAGAAAATCCATGGGGTGCACGTGCACCCGCGGGCACCCCCTTGGCTCCGTCCCTGGTCGTGTGTTATAAAAACTTTAGGGCATGTATGATAGAACTAATTTTAAAAAGATTTATACAATTGATACATCATTAGGTTACATAATTTTTCATATCATAAACCTATTACTATTATGGATAAAACTATTCATATAGTTTTTATATCATAAAACACAATTAACTTTTTCAAAAATATAAAATAAAAAGTAAAAAAAAAAAAAAAAAAAACTAGAAAATAGTTTAGACTTTTTCAAGATTATATACTTTTTTATTTCACCTAGGAATGATATGGTTGTTCATTATGGTTCACAATTTTTTAAACATCTTTAAAAAGTTTTAGACCTATTGATAAACTACTATGATGGATGCTTTTAGCATGATGTCTCTCAATATTTGATTTATTGTCTGTTATTGTCATTTTTTTTTAATTTATTTTTAAACAGTTAATACATTTTATTAAGATAGTTAGGTAATATTAAACTGCTATTCACTAGAAATTACCGAAGCTCTATAAAATACTAGTATTCATTCTAGTATGAATACCATTTTACTGTCACCACCTAGAGCTATATAAAAAGTTAACAATTGTCATGTCTATTCAATATTTCAATTTCTTTCCACCTATTTTCATTGAATATTACACTTCAGTAGTACCTTTATCAGATCATTGAATACCATTTCACTGCATTTCTTACATAAAGTAAAGAACCTACTATAACATTTTAATTTCTTTCCACCTACTTTCATTAATTTCTTGTTGTAATTTCGAGAATCATTGAAATATCTTGAAGATTATGATTTATTATCAGGATTTTTTTATTTATTTTTTATTTTTTTAAGGATTTAACATGGTAAATTTATTTACTCCAAAAAACAGTTAGGTATATAGGATGTAAACACACATCTCAGCCCGTTATCGGTTTTGTTGTTCAGACGTTCACTTGTGGTCTTCCTAGAATTTGTTTGGATCGAGTTAACACAAAGATGACTTATTGCTTATTCTCAATGTTTTTATGTCATAAGTGTGTTATATGGTTGGGATGTCTTGAGTAGAAGCCCCGACACTTGAGCACATATATGGAGGTTGGAGTTAGTCTTGTTGCCTCTTTTTGATATGGCGTTAAGTTTATATTTCTCTTTTTCATAGTATCGAGAATACAGTGCATGTTGAAATGCATCGTGGTCTAACACCATTTGAATGTTGATTACATTTGGTTTTCATGTAAATATTTAGGGCGTTTTTAGATTGGAGCTTAGGCACTTTTAACTACCCATGTAGTACTCCGTACTTACTAAAAGATATAGTTAATCTGATTACGTAAAAAAAATTGTTATCAATGTTGATGTCTACTTTTCACCAGTGATTAGCCTTGCATTAGGCCATTCGTAATCCAAGCAAAGATATCTTTTCTCATGTTAATGTTAATGTTGATATCTTTTCTCATGCTCGTTATGGGAGCAAAAATATTTCACAATAAGAATAAGCTTCCCCTTTCCTTAATAGAACTTAACCATTAACTACTGCTCATATTAGTCATATATATCAGCCCCAATTACCAAAATGCTTAGAAGAAAATGTATAGTTATTGCATTAGAAGGAAAGTAGGTATGTTAACACTTATTATGCACATGAGTACATGACTATACGCAACAATATGGTTAAAAAATCTAATGTGAAGCATCCATATATTTATTGCTAGACCCTCCCAACATCAAAATCCCAGCTTTTCACAACCATACACACTTTACCTTTGTTGTTTTCCTAGTTTTTCTTTTTCTCCATCTCCAATGCATCCATATAGATCTGCTCCTCCTAGCTCATGTTGATCAAAGTTGGAATAATTGGTTTTGTGGTCCATTTAGTCGATGTTTTTTTAGCGACGATGTTGCATGTTTGTTTTTCGACCACGATTCCTCTGTTTAAAATAGTTGATGGTGCTCGTCTATCATCAAGGTACGGTTTGATTTATAATTAACTCTTTCCATTAGGATGTTGTTGTTAGCCTCATAATGTTGTTAGTACAAATATTAGTGTCAAACGTTTTAAGACTTTTAGTATGTGTATATGTATTCGTATGTATTTAGTTATTTGGGTCAGTCTAGTAAAACCAATGGGTCGACTTTCTGTCAAAGTCCAAACAAAGCCCATATGGTTATGACAGTTATTAGTTAAACGGTTTTCATCAAAACAAACCAACACATCGTTTGATGAACCAGTAGGATGAAGCATTATATCGTTTCATCTTGTATAAATAGATTAGGATTCTTTGTAAACAATTTAACCCTTCGTTATCAATATATCAGATTCAATTAAAGGGTTCAACCCATTCTCTTGTTCTCATATTATTCTTGATGATGATGCATAAATGATGCTTGTTTGATTATAGACGATCCTGGAATATGAAGTATGGAACCTGTGAAAAACCAATAGTTGTATGGCGTTATAATGGTAATCTGGTGTCGCCGTTCTTTAAAAATAAATAAAAAATTAAAATGGTAACCTGGTATTGAAATCTTTGCTTCTCAATTTAGGGCTAATTCTTTTTCTTTAAGTTTCATGTAATTCATAAAAAATGGAGCTTCTGCTAATCAATTAATTTGGAGTCGTTTGGTTTAACTGTGTTAATTGTTCTTGTTGTTCATCTCTGATATTGATTCTCAAATCAATGGTATACGTTTTTGTAATGAAGTTATCACGTACTTTACGCAGTGTCACATTTGAGGTGAAATGTTCACTTCAACCGATATCAACATTCAGGGGGTCCATGCACGTCACTTGAGAAGGTTTATTTAGTGCTTTTATTGAATAAAGAGAGTGTCGAAATCTTGGGATGTTTCCAAAACTCAATTGTTTTATGGTTTGTTTCCTTTTTTCCAACTGTCCTTCTCAAAGTTTTTGGGGGTTTCTTGTTTTTAAACAAGATTTGAATATGCTGCTTCTTGTATGCTTAGAGTATGGGGAGTCATAACACCAAATAACACCAACACCACTGCCACATCAGCACCAAATAACATAACACCAAAAAACACCAGAAAATCATAACACCAAATAACACAACTTTTTACAAATTTACAAATTTCACCCTCAACAATTTCATTAATTAAAATTCAAACATTTTATTAATAAAACTAAAACATTACAATAGAAAATAAAAACATTACAATAAAAAAAAATACATAATAGAAATTACGAAATAAAACATACGAAAATACATAAAAAAAATACATAACACCACTTTTTACAAATAAAACGTATCTTCGGGTTCCACTTCGACACTAGCCGCTTGTGAGGATTGGGTTTGGGGTGTTAGCGGTGTTTGTTGCTCCACGTTATTTTGTTGCCACATAAACATCAATTGTTGTTGTTGTTCGAGTGTCAAGTTAGCGAATAGGTTAGGATTCGAAGAAGACCCGACGTTCGGGTTAGCATTAGCATTTACAAGACCCATCAAATTTAAAAAACTTGAATCGTCTCGTCCTCCCGACATGGTTTTGATTTTGTGAGGATATGAGTGTTAGGTTTTTTTTTTGCTTGTGAAAGATAGTGTATATACTCCTTCTTGTTCTTGTTCATTTATATAAGTTTCTTTTTTTTTTCTTGTGAATTATAGCCGTTGGGCTTAAAATGGTTACATTTTTTTTTCTTTTTCCAAACTAGCCGTTGTAAAGTAGGAGGGATGTGTTTTGTTATTTTCAAAAATTGCTCCAACACATTACAACGCCTGTTGTCACGTTAACGTGAGTAGCAACGCCTCACCAACGCTTAGAACTTGGAAATGGTATTAACGGGATAACGACGTTAATTTTTGTCCAGCTAGACCATAACGCTTATTTGGCGTTATCATTCCCTCCTCTCTTAAAGGGGTGTTTAAAAATCATCATCTAAAGATATTGGAAATATATATATTTATTTATTTATTTATTTTTGTTTATATTTGATTTTGGATAATATTTACTTTTCAAACCATATCTGTGAGTCATAATAAAAATTCTAGGTTTTTTTTTTTTTTTTTTTTTTTTTTTTTTTTTTTTTTTTTGTTTTTTTTTTTGTTTTTGTTTTTTTTTTTATTATTTTTTTTTTTTTTAAAAAAAATTTTAGAGGAGTTTTGTTTGATACTTGTTTTCTTACAAAAATCTGATTATTCTTCACAAAATATCCTTTGTCTTTTTACTACATTTGTTAAGGGGGTGTTTGGTTATAGTAAATATGTTCAATTGGAGTATATATATGCTTCTTCTTGTATAAATTGTTTCACGGTATGATTCTTCTTGTTTAGCGGGTATTTGGGTATAACTAGTATCTTTCATGTGTGATTCTTCTATATGTTTATTGATCACAATTTGTTAAGGGGGGTGTTTGGTTATAGAGAGTTAGCTCAGTGGGAGTATATAGTTTTTCTTGTGTAAGTTGTTTAGGGGTGTTTGGGTTGAATGATTTGAGGTTGAATTGAGTATGGAATTGTAGTCAAGAGGTTATGGTCTTTGGTGCATTAGTTAAAGGTGAGAATTTGAGGAATGCTGCTAATGTAACTTTTGAAACACTCATAACCCCACTTTTCTCGGCCTATGAGCTTATTAAAGTGAGTTCATTGGCTTATTTAAAGTCGTAAGCTCAATTTGATAAGCTCATACGCCCAATAATAAAGCTAACACAAAGACCCCTTTATCATTCAATCTCCTTTTTTAAGGGCTTATTATGTTATTAAAAAAAAGCTGCTGGGAATTACAGATTTGATAATTACAAAACCCACGAGAAGAATGAAGAAAGAAGAAACAATGAGGACCGAAGATGAAATATTTAGTTAGCTTTCTTAGTAAGATCTCCACTGAATAAACATAAGCCACACTCTTGAATGAACATGCAGATTCCAATCTTCACGTACACCATATTCTAACAATAATGAAAAAACCGACGGCAAGATGTAGGATCTCGAACAAACCTTAACTTTTTTTTTTCCGAGAGGATAAAAGTAACGGGTGGCATAATGTAACCACCCGTAATTTTTCAGACTATTATTGTAACAGTGGAATAATTTGTTCTTATCAGAAAGTGCAAAATATATCATTTTCTGACTATTACTGATATTTGTTTATTGAACCGAGAAATATCTCGAACACAGCACGACACGCGTACCGACACCATTTTAGTAAAGGCAACAACATAATAATTATTAAATAGAGTAAAAAAAAAATGTTTCTATAATACTTTTATAAAAACGTTCACGGAAATTAAATTACTCACTTTCGAGCCAAACCAAAGATGTCGCGTCGCATCGGAAAACGAGGTTCACGCGATACCCTCTTTGGTAATAAATACCAACTTAATGATATAAAATCAATCCCACTTAACACTTCTTACCTTTACATATATATACATTTACGTTTGTAAAAAAAAAAAAAAAAAAAAGAAATAAAAAAAAAATGAATAAAATATGCAGTAGGGGTATAAAGCCCACCCACATTACACACATCTCCAAAACCCACTCACATATCTCAGAAATCTGATATACACGCATCCTCTTCTCCCTCTCTCTCTTCGAAGAAACCAGATCTCAGAAATCTAAGAAAGCTATGAAACCTCAAGAATCACAACATAGAGAAGGGGGAATCTACTTTAGCCCTCTCGAATAACATCCCAAAGAAATCTCTACACGCCAAGGAGCGGCTAGGCACTATTTTCCCTTTCTCTCCTTCCCAAGTCGAGTCACATGGTTTTCTAAGAAGGAGCAAAGAGTTGGAATTTATCCATTTTTGGTTAAGGTCGATTTTCAAAAAAAAAAAAAAAAAAGTGGGTATTAGGGTTTCATTTTATTTTCTTTTTATCCCAATTCGATCCACAGAGGCACCACATCCCTTCTTGGTGTGGATTGCAGCTTGGATTCGGATTTGGATTCATTTTGTTGTCATCTCTTTCAAAAGTATTGTAAGTAAATTTAAACCCCTTGTTTTAATCTCTTTAATCTTGAAATATATATGTTTATGTGTTTTGTAAATGATATTGTTAATTAAATTGAAACTGGTAATTGTTAATCGATTTGGTACTTAATTTTATGTGGTCTTGAGGATTATAAAAATCTTGCTATAAAAGGGTTCGATTCATATTCTTTCATTCGAATGAAATTACATATTCGATTTGGTATTTATTTAATTGTTGTGGTTATCAAATTATAGGTTTCGATTTCTGTTAATTAGGATATAAGTTGTTTTAAAAAGAAATGATTAGTGATTATTAATAAAACTTTCATATTTTTTATATACTTGCGCCATAATTTGTGTTTCAAGAAAACGTTGCGGTGATAAATTTTTGGTCGATTTGTTTTAGTCCAAAACTGTGAGAAAATACATTTTTCATATGTTGTTGTTGCTTCATGTGGCCTAAAACATGTTAACCAAAATCAAGCTGAGTGGAAAACCAGAACTGCTTGTGAACTTTCTCTTTGTTGGCCTTGTCAACACTAGTCGTAACATCTTTGAATCGAGTCCGGCTTCGAATATAAAAACTACCCCATGAATCGACATGTATTGCAGCCTAATAGAAAATATAACTTGTTTTGGTAAAATCCTGCTTGTGGTGATATTCAGTCATTCAGATAGTATGGTTGAGTGTGTCGAGAGGTAGTTGGGCCAAGCCAACTCACGGCCTAGATCAAACAGATTTCACCAGCCCAGTTTATGATATGTGTAAAATTTAATAAATGTAAAAAAGTAAAAAGGCTTACAAAAGTTATATACTTAGACTAAAACGCAAAACTCACGTAACGGTTTATCATTTACTTGTCCACGAGTGATAACATATTTTCCGTCGTATAAAAATCGACAACATAAACTGTAAACATATATGGTTTATTAACACAAACTCAATAATATAACTTTTGTTGTCAAACTATAAAAATTAAAGTCGGGTCGTTATGCCGTTAGAGAATTTGAAGATGTACTTGTATAATAATTTGAGTTTTCATTTATAAAATATAATCGGTCTTTTGCTTGTTAACTGATAACTAAAACTCAAATTTTCAACAAGCATGTAAATAGTTATCGTTTTTCATGTAAAAGTTACTATAAGATATTATGAATATAACTAACGTTTCACATATGAAATCGTCAACAAATGTTATATCGATAAAACTCATTATTTATATATATAAATACACTACTCCTTTCAATTACTATTATGTATATATACGAATAAACTTGGTAATTTCATTAACGATAATATTACATATTCCGACAACACCTAACACTTTGTGACGTTATTCCTCGTGCCTCATCTTCGACTAATAACGAACCAAGGGTTCTATACTCCCATGAGTCAATACTTATACTTACACTTTCAGAAATTTATTTTCAAACATAAACGCTGCCGCACAAGCAACAACAACACAAACATAATAAAACTTATAAAGTTTATTTAAACTTTCTTGAGTCTTAAACTTGAATTGTGAACTAAACTTGCCGTACTATCCTAGGTCGCGTGTCGGTGCTGCACACTATCACTACTCGATACTTATTTCTAATCAGACTGCTTTACTAAGGTGAGTTCATACCCCCTGTTTTACTCTTTTCATAACTGTTTTGGGGGAGAATACATGCTCGTTTTTAACTAAACTCAATGCTTATTTTATTTGAATGCTCGATGGTTTACTCAAACACTACTGCTTTGCTACAATACTGATTGATTATTTATATGCATTTATGTGTATATTGTTGCATACTCGATTATTTTCTCACGAACACAAGTGTTTACATCATATATGTGAGAAACATGCAAAACAAATTATGGACCACAAACAACACCTTATTTTCTCAAAACTATTGCGTAGTTAGCCTAAGCCCCTGAACCCACTGTTATGCCCACCTTCATGAACCGTTAGTTCCTGCTAGGAAGTGCGATTGATATAAATAGATCTATTGGGGGTGACTCCCCCCGTTCGGTTGGCCAGACGGGTCAATGCGGGCGTATACCAAGTCGGATTACGAGTGTATTGGGTTAAACACTCGCTATGGGCCCCTATTATTATTATATGCTACAAAGTAACGCACTGAACTGTCTAGCTTCGGTTGCATGAACTTAGTGCTAGCGTAATAGACTATTTTTCTATGTGACATTATATTCGTTGTAATGACCACACACTCTGCTCATGGTCCACAATTCTAATTTTTACTGTAAGGTAAACATTATTTTCATGACATTGTGAGCCACACAATGGTCACAAAACTCACTATTGAACTCACATACTTTTACTCTACATTGTTAGTTATACAAACCTATGAACTCACCAACCTCGTGTTGACACTTTTTAGCATGTATTTTCAGGTTTAAGGCGATAGCTAACTGTTGAAGGCTTTTGGCATGGCATGGCGTGGTCATAAATGACTCTGATATATTTGGGACCGCATAAATTCTTTTATGGGCTATATTTCCGTACTATTTTTTGAACGATGTAAATTGAATATTTTGATAATGAAAGTTATTCTAAATGATTGAGATAAAAACCGTTCATTATACTTTGTGTTATGATACCAATTTAGTAGCACCCAAACATGTATGCTTCCGCTAAACCAGATTTTGGGGGTGTTACACATAAAGGAGGCGGCTCAACACAGCCACCTAGGTCTGAGGATCAGACCTGCTCCGATACCATGTTAGACTACATAATTCCCCAAGGTTAGTTTCGGTGTCCATAAGCTTTGGTGGGATGCTTATATTTGCAATGATGCTTGGACTCGTTACTGATGCAATTTCTGAGAAGTTTGACTCGTTGAGGAAAGGAAAAAGTGAGGTGGTTAAGAAGGACCACACGTTAATTCTTGGTTGGAGTGATAAATTGGGATCACTACTGAATCAACTTGCTATAGCAAACGAGAGTATGGGCGGAGGGATTGTTGCTGTGATGGCTGAACGTGACAAAGAAGAGATGGAATACTGGCTCACGAACAATGATATAAATATCTGGAAGGTGATTCAAAATGGCAACAGCTTGAAAAGGACCGGAAGTGATCGCGATGGAAATCTCTTTTATCTCCCTCCAACGACTGCGGATGAACACATTGGTGTACAAAGGGAATCAAAGGCAAGAACTACTTTGCTTAAATCTATTCCTTTTGATCATGTAGCAGACTTTCGTTATATGGATGATGCAAGTGAGATATGGAATGCAATCAAAGCAAGGTATGGTGAAAAGGCTGAATCCGAGAAGATGAGAAAGGAAGCTTGTACTATAGCTGATGCTGAAGAATTTGCCTTTATGGGCATCTCATCTCAGGTACACGATTGTGTCTTTGGTTGTAGTGTAAAATATAATGAGCTTAAGGAATCTTATGATGAATTGAAACCAAAATATAATGAATGTTATAAAGAACTTGAGGCTTACAAAAATGGCTTAAGAACTTTAGAAAAGCAAAAAATTTGGTTTCAAAAGAATCAGGTTACTTATGAAGAGAAAATAAGAGTGCTAGAGAGAGATTTAAAATGTGCACAAGATGAGTTGACATACACCAAGAAAGTAAATGCTAAATTAGAATCTGAAAACCAAGTACTAAAAGAAAAGCTAGATAAGGAAATAGCTACACATAAAAAGTGGTTAATATCAGGTGATAATTTAACTAGTTGTCTATATGGTAGTCAAGCTGTGAATTCTGGAATAGGTTTAGGTTTTAAAAAGTATGTTGGCTTAGAAGCTAGGAATGACATTGGTAGAACAACACCAGCAGGACTAGCTAATTATGTTAAAGAAGGTAAATTACATGCTGTGCCTGGACCTATTCGAGGAGAACACATGCCCACTGACCTCTCCATTACTGTAGACTTTGATGGATCGCACCATTTATATGGCAAAAAGTCAAGTGACTTGCCGGACCTTAGTTGCAAAACTAATGACTTTGTCTCTTGTTCTAAAAGTGACAAGTCCTCAGACCTAAAGTCCACTGACTATGCTTCATGTGATTCAAGTGACAAGTCTCATTCACCCACGTCCAAAGTAGCTGATAATGAACCCAAAACCAAACCAGTTCCTTTTTCTGTTAAACACAATTTTGTTTCTAGTTCTCTTTCTAATAAGTTTGTGTGTAATAAACAAAGTTGTATTAAGAATAAGTCTTTGAAAAAGAAATCTTGTTTTGTGTGTGGCAGTAAGTCTCATCTCATTAAGGACTGTGATTTTCATGAGAAAAGAATGGGTGTATGTGCTGACCAAAAGAGAACTAGACCAATTTGGACCAATGTTAATGCTATTCCCTCATATGTTCCACAAGCAACACATGTGAAAACCAGCAGACCCAATCCTGCTGATAAGTCAGTTCCTGCTGATAAGTCAGTCCCTGCTGGTAAACCAGTTTCTGCTGGTAGACCTTTTCCAGCCGGTTGGAAAAGACATGTTGCTAGACCATTTTACAGACCTACCAGTACTTACTTTCAGAATGGTTTTTGGCCTAGTGATTATGACCCAATGTATATGGGGTGGGGGACAAGATGGGATACTAGTGTTAAGCCCTCAACAGGTTGTTCTTGGACAAATAAAAGGAAAGGTTCATTCTGGGTACCCAAGAACAATAGT
>LBNU01015840.1:2025-26809 GCA_014162995.1 Artemisia annua
TATTATCTCCCACCTATATAAAACAAGGTTGGGTTTTGGAAAGTTGACCCCTCAAAAATACTTAAAACTCGACACGTGGCATTTATTTTCATCTAGAGGTCCACAATCATTTTAACTCCAACATTTCCGCTTCCTTCATAAATTCTCCCCAAATGGTTTTCCCCAAATCAGTATAACCAAAAACAATTTCATAACTTATGCAATTTAATTTACCCTAAATCGGTTTACAATAAAACCATTTAATCCAAATCAATTCATACCCCGAAAATCAGTTCATCCCAAATCAATTCATGCCCAATATTAGTTAACGTGATTCGATAGATCTACACAAATCATACACATCACAATAATAGTATTAGAAATTTTGAATAAATCAATCACTATGTCTTTCTATTATCATAAATCAAAAAACGAAGATATATCACTGATATCAAGTTTCAATATGCAAAAAGGTGTGTTTTTTAATCTTTTAGTTCTCAATATATCACTAATTGTCTGAAAGAATTTATTTTTAATACTGTATATTTGGGGAACATTTTCGGATTGATTTTGATGATTGGAAAAAAAAAATCTTTTGTGTTTAATGACTGGTTATACATTTTAGTGTATCAAATTTGAAAAAATTGCTTTAGTGTATCAAAATATGTTGATAATGTAGGAACTTTAGAAAGAATTGATTTAGTTTATCAAAATTTGAAAAAATTGCTTTAGTGTATCAAAATATGTTGATAATGTAGGAACTTTAGAAAGAATTGATTTAGTTTATCAAAATTTGAATAAAATGTTGATAATATATGAAACTTTGAAAAAATCCGATAATTTTGTAACAATCTCACAATATTATTTGCAGTATTAGGTGGTGAAAAAATATGAGGTCTGAATCTTGGTTGTTTGAATGTGAAGGAATTGAAGCTGTCGAAGATGAAGAAAGTATAAACATAGCTGTGTATGCATTCTTTACATGTTTTTGTTTATTTAACTTTCTTACATGAAACCAAAAATTTGCAGAAAAGGGTTGACTAAGAGGTTGGCCAAGACGATTTTCACCTGTTTTTTATGAATGTGAATGATTTAGGTTTTTGTGTTAAGGGGCTGTTTAGGATTACTAATATTTAAGTGGTTATTAAACAAATAACCACATGAGCACTTAAATAGAAGCAATCTTAAACATTTACAAAAAAACCTAATATGATTGTTGTTGATTTTTGGTTTAGATTGAAATGTGTTGGGCATTGTTTTTTGAAGGTGATTATGTCATATGAGATAATGTTTGCATGTGCATGTTCATTGAAAATAAGCAATCCCAAACACCTTCTATAAATGGGAATGATAGTTGTTGATTTAGGTTGTGAATTAAACTGTGTTTGGCATTGATTTTTGAAAATGATTGTGTTACAGGACTATAAGAGACTGTTTGGACGTGCATGGGTGTTTGGGATTGCTTATTGTTAAGCTATTTTTTCTATGCAAACAAAAATAAATATAGAAGAAATCAGTTCCAAACATCCGAGAAAACTAAATAGAAGAAAGCAATTCCAAACATCCTCTCTATACGAATTTACACGAAAATGAGCTGAATAATCATACTATCATAATCAGTTTTGTTCCGGATTTTGCAACTTCTCATAAACTTATCATTGAGACCTATATCTCGATTGTCAGCATTAGTTGCCCAATAGCCAATGACAAAATGTAATCACACTCTTTTTCCTTTTCAAACGTATCAGGTTGCACGTTGCAGTCCTACGTTAATTCGCGAGTGCATATTTGCAAAGAGGTAGGCGATGGGATACACACATGAGCAAATATTAGGAGCTGAAGCATTAAGGTATTGTTAAATAATTTCTCATCTATTTGCAGCTATGCAACACTTAATAGATATTTTAAACATTAAAATAACGTGGGCCATGGAAAATCATTGTAGACGGTATCTATTTTGAGTTATTTGAATTGTAGAGTCTTAGACGGACCATTCTGTAAGTAATGGAAAGATGCCCTGCTGAGTTAAACTTTATGTTGACTCTTAGGAGAGGAAGATGGAGTTTAATCAGGAACTTATGAAAATGGATCAGGGTGGTAGCAGTGATCTTATTCTTTAAGTAAGTTCAGTTACATCCATATGATCCCAGGTAACGGAACGATGTTGGTGATGATTCAAGGCAAAACCAAAGCAAATACTTATGCTGCTCTTAATTTTCACTTGATAAGTAAGTTTTTTTGGGCTGCACAAGATCAAACCGTTGAGTGGTAAAAAGGTAACATTACCTACAAAGCTAATTTAAATTTTCTCATGACCTTGCTAATAAATAGTTAGGAATGTTCCAGTTTCGATTTGTGGTGATGGGAAATATGTTCTAAACTTCTAATGAAACGTATTTTAGCTAATTTGTTTCTGAGATAAACATGATCACTACGAAATATATCCATATGACAGAAAGTTACTTATATCGATAACAATATTCACTTTTTTATAAAGTGAGATAGGCGGTTGTATGCACTAAAAATTCATTGCGGGCTACTTTTAACCCATTTGACCCAATACAATTTTATGTAGATGTTTTATGATTTGAATCTCTTAAGCTAAAACTTAACCAAATTATACATGGATACATGATCATTACATGCCAAAACACCCCCTTAGAAACCACTAAAGTGAAATATATAGCACGTTCTGCAAAATTTAATTATCTCATACCACATTATCACTTTAAGAACACACTGCCAAACACCCCCTTAGAAACAGCTTATTCATTAAAGTTTAAGGTGTTTGTTTGATGTGCAGGCAAAGTTGACATGCGGTGTTAGGATTTGCGCTTTGCAGCAGAGCAAGGTTAAAGACCTTGAGCTAAAGGGGTATACCAATAGTGTTGAGCGGTTGTGGTTGGTTCCGAACATTTTGCTTTGATTGCTACTGCATCAGGTTAGAAAACTATTCGACTATGGAATGTTCGAATTAAGTGATGCTTTCTTTTATAATACCAAATATATGTGTTAATTACTAAGCATGCTTTTAGTTATTTTGTCGATGCTATATTGTTGAATTATCTTGGAAGTAATCATGCTTAATTTCTAAATTTAGACAAGTTAATGGGATATGACCACTTAAATCTGTTATAATTGTAGGATGATGGATTGACAATACGGATGTTCGAAAATTCATGCATATTCATTAATGATTTGTCTCTTTCATGTTGAGATTTAGGAAATTATATGAATAGTGGTTTTCAACTGCCTTAACCATTCCCCTTTTCTGCTTTTTTAACTCACCCATTAGATACAACTTAATTTGACACATTTAGAAAAAATTATGGGTAAAAATGCATCAAATGCATCAAAAACAACATCTAATGACTTTTGCAAAATTCAACGGTGTGTTTCGATCATGAAAGGACAAAAAGTATTTGTATCGGCTGATGAGCCTGCAACGGGTGAAGAGTAAATTTCATTTATGTATTTGGTTAGAGAGTATCTAATGTTGTGATTAACAAGTTGTTACTTGCGGTTGATTATATGGCTTTTCAACATTATATTAGAATCATATCTGATTCATGACCATGGATCATACTGAAATTAATATGCTCTTTTTCAATTTCAACTTTATATTAGAATATTATGTTTGGAGTACTTATCATTTAGTGTAATGACCTGTCATAATTGTCTTATAACTTGAATAAAATTCACAAAAATGTCAAGGCAGATTAATACATAAGGGTTGCACATTTTACCCGTTTCGACAGTAATGGGCTAAATCTGTTAAGACAAAGGATTTCACGAAAAATGTATTAGGTTAAACATGTTGACAGTCAATCGTATGTGTGGGTCAGAACACATAGTTTTGGATGAGTCACATAAAATATATGTACTTTAAGAAAGTTTTTGATAAAATGACATGTTATGTTCTTTTATCTTTCAACATTATGTCATTTACGGCTTTTATATTTAAATCATCTTTTTTATACATTTTCTATTAAATTTTTACATCATGTTTGTACTTAAATTTTTATGTTTAATAATAATACTTTTAGCTAGCCGGCCAACGGCCGGGCCTTAGGCTAGTTCCTAGTATATTTCACAACAAACTCTTCTATTCATTTTGAGTAAAATTCAAGAATTATTACTTTTTAAATCAAATATAACTATCAACTTTTCATATTTCGTTTCAAAATGATTTTTGTATTAAGATTGAAAAAAAAAATAAAGACCCTAGCAAGTAACAACAACAAAAGTAGGCAATTTTATAACAGCTCATTCATTGCTTCGTAAGATCGAAACAGATGGTTTCTCTTTGCTCAGGTTATATGCTTGGGGAGAACGAGTTTGGATTCATATATACACAGCTTAACCAAGCTTTTTTTTTTTTTTTTTTTTTTTTTTTTTTTTTTTTTTTTTTTTTTTTTTTTTTTAATATGTACCTTTAACTCTAAATATTTTGTGTCATTTGGCGAGAATCACATAGTTTTTTAATATCTTCATATGTTACACGTTCACCATACTCGTTAATATATCGATCAAACTCAACCAACATATTAATCATGGTTTTGGCTATTAAATAGCCACATACTTTCTGAAATGTACCAATATGGTGTGTGTACTAATTTTCGTTCCAATATCATACGTCTACTTTTGTTTTCGTGCTAATATGATACATATGAGTAAGTTTTGACCGGCAAAACATGTTAAAACGTGATTTTTTGAGCAAAAATAGTCTCTTGTGATTTGTTTCTTTTGCAAAATAGGTCCCTTATAATTTTTTATACGTTTTCATATGTTTTTATTCGTTTTCATCCGTTTTTATTCGTTTTCATCTATTTTTATACACTTTTATCCATTTTTATTTGATTTCATCCGTTTCATTCGTTTTCATCCATTTTTATCCATCTTTATGTTTTATCCGTTTTACGTTTTCATCCATTTTCAACTGTTTTTATACGTTTTCATCCATTTTAACCGTTTTTATACGTTATCATCTATTTTTATATGTTTTCATATATTTTTATTCGTTTTCATGCGTTTTCATCTGTTTTTATCCGCCTTTATTCATTTTTATCCATTTTTATATGTTTTTATCTATCTTTATTCTTCTTTATCCATTTTTATTTGTTTGAAAACATTAAAAAATGGACGAAAAATGTATAAAAAGCGGATGAAAATGTATAAAAACAAACGAAAACGTATGAAAATGGATAAAAACATATAAAACATACGAAAACGTATAAAAACGGATGAAAATGGACGAAAACATATGAAAACGGAGGAAAACATATGAAAACGAAAGAAAATATATAAAAATGGATGAAAATGTGTAAAGTCTTATTTTGAAAAAATCGCAAGGGACCTACTTTGCAAAAGAAACAAATCACAAGGGACCATTTTTGCTCATAAAATCATTTAAAGTTAAAAAAAACAAAAAACAAAAAAAAAATAAAAAAATAAACACATCGCCTTTTGATACAACTAGCCGGTTTTACCGGTATCCGGTAAAAAAGTGACCATATTAGCCCAAAATCAAAAATATACGTATCATATTGGAACGAAAATTAATACACGCATCATATCGGAACATTTCAGAAAATATTTGGCTATTTAATAGCCAAAACCCTATTAATCAAGACCAAAAATGTTTTCATTGTCATTTCCATTTAATTTAATTTCTCATTTAAACCGCAAAAGCTAAATTTTGTTTTCCATTTAATATTTTACAGCAACATTGATCCTTACCAACGCATTAATTTTTTCAAATAATTTAATTCCTTAATTTCTCTAATGGTTCTTGGGCCACCTTTACAATAGTTTGATTCTTTTTTAACATTAAGCACATATACATTCCATTGAATCATATTCCTAATATGCTCGCACTTGTTTCATGTTCAGTGAACCACAGTAACATGTTAGATCATTGGAATTGAATTCCAAAAATTTGAAACTACGTCTTTATCACAATTCAAACCATTACCACAATCCATGCCATTAACATCACCAATCTCACAATTATCACTCTCAACACAAACACTATGATTACCATTGTTCATATTTATTATTATTTCCCAAATACTAGTGAGGGGAGCGTAAATTTTTTTAGTATATGAGTGAGCTTTAATTTGAGAGAGTCCAAATTTACGAGAATATTTGGGAGCCGGCCTAGATTTTGAGTGATACACTGTATAATCGTGGTATGCCATATTTGCTAGAGTAATTTCTTTCTCGCTTTCGCCCGATTATGTAGGCTTGCCGATCAACTCTAATAATATTTGTGTATTTTTTTTATTATTGGTGTTATTCTATTGAATTTCTCCTCTTGAAAGTGCACTCATGTTGTTGGAAATATTTACTAGTATCATACACTAATTGATAATTACAAGCTAGGAGACAAGCTAGGATGCAATTTCTGAAACCTGACTAGAATAAAGAAGTGAAGTTGGTGAGACTTCCACAATTAATTGTACGTTTGTTAGATAATCGAATAGAGTTCAAATTCTAGAAGTAGTATATATTTGAGTGTGGAAAACTAAATAAAGGTAGTTGCTAGGAAGTGTGAATGATAAAGACTTTGGTCTGGTCTAAGGTCCATGCACGCACTCTAGCTAACTGTTAATGGTTTTACCTTATACTTGATTAAAAAAAACAAGCATTGACTCAATCTTGAAATGATTTAATTATTAATGGCACTCGATCGATCTTACTAGTCAACTTAACGATTCGAACATTATTGTTATTATATAATTAATCAATCTAAGGGCAACAAACCACCTCTGTCGATTTCTCAAAACCCAAAACAAACCAACCCATTTCCTTAATCTTTTATTTATCAACTAGTTAAATTGTTTGTGTACTTTAATCATTTCTTATATGATACATGCATGCATCTCTAGATTAGGTTGTTACGTTAAATGTCTCAAGTAAAACTTGAACTTATAATTATCTCAGCTGGGAAGCTAGGTCCAACATATCATCCCTTTGGTCCATGGTTTACGTACAGTTTTTATTTAATTATCATTCTATATATATAAAAAAAGTTAATAGCTAGAAAGTAGTAGTTACAAGTAATTGAGGAATGAATGTGAAATTGGTGAGGAATTCCATGCATGGGATATGAATATGCTGCATGTGGAAAATAAGAGTTGTTTGATTCAAGAAGAGTCGTAGCTAGACAGACAGACACATTCAATTCTTTCTTTTTCTTTCTTGCTGCTGCTTTTCCTAGATCTTTCCTCATCTTTTCAATATCACTGCACTGCTTCTTTCTTTTTCTAATTCTAAAACGTACATCCTTTGACTTTCTTTTCTATAAAAAAAATTAACTTCACATATACCCTACACTTGTTCTTGGACGGTTCTACAAACTATATACCGTCAAGTCTTTAAGCCACCAACAAAAACTAACCGATCGAGTTCCTGGTTGATGGTATTTACGTTAATCAAACCATTACATAAATGTCATTCCTAATCGGATCTCAACATTAATTATACACTTATACTTGAAACATGTCGATCTTTCTCAACCATATATATACACACACACACACACATACACGAGTGAATAAAATTTTACTGTTTGTTTAAAAAGAAGCAAAAGATTGATCGATATTAACTCTTTTTATATAGTAATATTTTGCTGGCCACGCCAACCTCTTAAAAAGGGAAGGTTTTACCTTGTTTGAGTCTGTGTGGCGGTGGGTTCAAAACCCGTAGATTAGTCAGTCACAAGGTGAGAAATCATGGTCAAAAAAATAAATAAATAAATATTTTTGCTGGCACAATTGTCTAATACTATAATAAACTTCTACCATTTAATTACACTCCAGAAAAACCAAGGCGTAAGTGTGTAACTAATTTTTATTAAAGATGATGTAAATGTTTAGCAATCGCTTACATGAAACATGGTACTGTAATTATTTACCTAAAAATCAACAAGAATAATACTCGATCCTATCAAAACAAAGACGCATGATGTAGACAATGACACCTTTACCGAATGGTAAAAGGACTGCTCTAGAAAACATCTGGCAATAGTATGATCACGCGAATGTAAAAGTGTGTATAGCCATATATGTGTAAAGTAGGGGTGGAAACGAGTCAAGCCGAGCCCGTCAGAGCTTGAGCTAGGCTCAGACTCGACTATTTTATAAAGCTCAAATAAACTTGGCTCGTTAATCACATTAGACTTGATTTCGCTTATCTTTTTTAAGCTCGTTTATACATTGTTATATGTGTAGACAATAAATATACGTATATATTTTTAGGTCTCATTGGTACGCGAGCCTAGTCGATTTATATATAAATCTCGAGCTCGAGCTCGATTGTTAAATGAGTCCAAATTCAGCCTCGAGCTCTCTTAAAATAAGTATTATTTATAGCTATCGCTGTCTTAAAAAAGTGTGTATATTAATAGCCGTATGTAATTTTATATAAAAAACAATATACTGTTACTTAAGAGTTTTTACTATTGAAATTCTTTTTAGCAGTTGTAGGTTAGATGTAATGAAATCTTGGGTTGGTGGAAGAATTAATTATCACTACAAACATTAATTTGTGAGATATGTGGGTTACCACATAATTAGTTGGTGATACGTACACACCTTGTGCTTCTATTATCAAGGTTTTGCTCTTTCTAACAAACCATGCTATTTGCTGATTAATTATGGATTATAATCTATTTTTAAGTCTGATTATTTACATGAAATGGAGCTGAAGATGCCATGAAACTATAATCAACTAACATTAACTATATTTTATTGGAATGATTATGAAGTCAATACCTTAATTATTGGCTTTTTTTATTATTCAAGATGATGTGTTGACAGAAAGGAATAACTTGAATTAATTAAATTATTCAAGCATTATGTAAATACGCATGTATATTCCCAAGAAAAAATATTTACTTTCACTGCTAAAAAGTTTACCATATAGTTGAAAATTGCGGTACGTACTGTAACATGTTATATGTATCTGAAAAAAATATGAAGCATGGAAAACGTAGACCATGTAAGTTAAATATGAACACGAATTTGGTAAAAAGTCAAAGGACGTGAAACGACATCGTCTTGGCTCATGCAATTTCTTATAAATACCACCTTCAAATGCACACACCATCATATCATTTCATTCTCAATACACACTAAAGAAACATACACTAGCTTGTTGTTAACTCAAGATCAATGGCGGTGATATTTTCCAAGATAGGCATTATCGGAGGTGGCATAAGCGGGTTAGCCGCAGCCAAACAACTCTCTGAATACAACCCTGTGGTCTTGGAGGCAACCGACTCCATTGGAGGAGTCTGGAAGCACTGCTCCTTTAGGACCACCAAGCTTCAAACCCCTCGTTGCGACTATGAGTTCTCTGATTACCCTTGGCCACTCAGGGATAATTCTAGTTTCCCATCTTATATGGAGATACTAGAATATCTCAACTCTTATGCTAACCATTTTGATTTGTTCAAATTTATAAAGTTTAATTCTAGAGTGGTCGAAATCCGGTTAGCCAAGGACCAGCAGCAAGATGGTTTGCTTACTGGAAAACCCGTGTGGGAGGTTGCTGTCCAGAACAATGATGATATTCAGGTTTGATTTAATTATCATGCATCATGATCATGACTAGTAACTTCCATAAAACTCTAGTTAAATTAAGCATGCATGTTGCAAGCAATATAGAATTGTACGTTAGTTCTAATATATTTGAGGCATGCATATATATGCAGTGGTACAGTTTCGAGTATATTGTGGTGTGTATGGGGAAATACGGAGACGTACCAATAATACCAAAGTATGGAATGAAGAAAGGACCAGAAGTGTTCAAAGGTAAGGTGATGCATTCTCAAGATTACAGCAAGCTCAACGCCGAGGAGTCTCGTCAACTTGTTAAAGGAAAGAAGGTGGTGGTTGTTGGTTACANTTTTTTTTTTTTTTTTTTTTTTTTTTTTTTTTTAAATATTTTATATAGGGGTGATTATTCGTGTCCTAAGTTACAAATTAATGTTAAATATTGACTTGTCGCGCACATAAAGCTGTAAGCAAGTGAGAAAATATTTACTTGTATCGCTAGCCATTTCCGTCTAGTCCAAACTGTATTGTATTTGTATAAGTGCATGGTCATATGATTAAATCTCAGGATTGTGTTCGTTGGAATGTGTTTTGTGCATGATCATTAGGGTTTTTTAAATGATGGATAATAATATTAAAGAAAGAAAGAGTCGTTGAATTCAACACAAGTCAAAATTCAACATTTGTCGTGTTGTTGGTTGACCTTTGTTAATGAATTTATATATAGGTGAAGAAGGTCCAGCATGCACAATGGTTGTTAGAACATTGCATTGGACAGTTCCACATTACTCAATTTGGGGTCTTCCTTTTTACTTGTTCTATTCAACTCGCTTCTCTCAATTCCTCCATCAAACTCCAAATCAAGGCACTCTCAGGACTCTCCTTTGCCACCTTTTATCTCCTGCGGTACGTACGTCGTCGTATTTACTTGACATATATTACTAGCTTATTCTTTCATTACTTCAAATGACCATCTTTTTGTTAATCAATAGAGAAAAGCAGCGTCCAAGATTATCGAGTCTTATCTGCTATGGAAGCTTCCACTTGTCAAATATGGACTAAAGCCAGATCACCCTTTTGAAGAAGATTATGCATCTTGTCAGATGGCCATTTTGCCTGACAACTTCTTCCTCGAGGCCGATAAGGGTAAAATCAATTTTAAAAGAGCATCAAACTGGTGGTTTTATGAAGGTGGGGTTGAGTTTGAAGACAACACCAAGTTAGAGGCTGATGTCGTCCTTCTTGCCACTGGTTACGATGGCAAAAAGAAGCTTAGAGATGTAATGCCTCAACCCTTTTCTAGTTTCTTAGAATTTCCTTCAGGCATGATGCCATTATATAGGGGTACGATTAATCCCTTCATTCCAAACATGGCTTTCATGGGTTACATTTCCCATCTTATATGGAGATACTAGAATATCTCAACTCTTATGCTAACCATTTTGATTTGTTCAAATTTATAAAGTTTAATTCTAGAGTGGTCGAAATCCGGTTAGCCAAGGACCAGCAGCAAGATGGTTTGCTTACTGGAAAACCCGTGTGGGAGGTTGCTGTCCAGAACAATGATGATATTCAGGTTTGATTTAATTATCATGCATCATGTTCATGACTAGTAACTTCCATAAAACTCTAGTTAAATTAAGCATGCATGTTGCAAGCAATATAGAATTGTACGTTAGTTCTAATATATTTGAGGCATGCATATATACGCAGTGGTACAGTTTCGAGTATATTGTGGTGTGTATGGGGAAATACGGAGACGTACCAATAATACCAAAGTATGGAATGAAGAAAGGACCAGAAGTGTTCAAAGGGAAGGTGATGCATTCTCAAGATTACAGCAAGCTCAACGCCGAGGAGTCTCGTCAACTTGTTAAAGGAAAGAAGGTGGTGGTTGTTGGTTACAAAAAATCAGGCATTGATCTTGCTACAGAATGTGCCGAAGCCAACCAAGGTATCAAATTAAATTACTTTTTATTTTTTTTCTTTATTTTTATTGATTTTTTGGTATTTTCGATTTTTGAGCCTAGACTGGATTTTAAGGTTTCTAATAGCTTGAATAAGCTATCTAGGAGCTTATGTGATCAAATTCAGTCCATATCAACAGATTCAAACAACATTAAACTAAATTTGAGATTTTTGAAAACTTGAAAATGCACAAAGTGAAACTGTATGAAATTTGAGATAAACTTAAAAGATAANATTATATAGGGGTGATTATTCGTGTCCTAAGTTACAAATTAATGTTAAATATTGACTTGTCGCGCACATAAAGCTGTAAGCAAGTGAGAAAATATTTACTTGTATCGCTAGCCATTTCCGTCTAGTCCAAACTGTATTGTATAAGTGCATGGTCATATGATTAAATCTCAGGATTGTGTTCGTTGGAATGTGTTTTGTGCATGATCATTAGGGTTTTTTAAATGATGGATAATAATACGTATTAAAGAAAGAATCTAATCAGAAGAGAGTCGTTGAATTCTAACACAAGTCAAAATTCAACATTTGTCGTGTTGTTGGTTGACCTTTGTTAAATGAATTTATAGGTGAAGAAGGTCCAGCATGCACAATGGTTGTTAGAACATTGCATTGGACAGTTCCACATTACTCAATTTGGGGTCTTCCTTTTTACTTGTTCTATTCAACTCGCTTCTCTCAATTCCTCCATCAAACTCCAAATCAAGGCACTCTCAGGACTCTCCTTTGCCACCTTTTATCCCCTGCGGTACGTATTTACTTTATATTACAAGCTTATTCATTCATTACTTCAAATGACCTTTTTTTCTTTCTTCTAAAATATATATATAGAGAAAAGCAGCGTCCAAGATTATTGAGTCTTATCTGCTATGGAAGCTTCCACTTGTCAAATACGGACTAAAGCCAGATCACCCTTTTGAAGAAGATTATGCATCTTGTCAGATGGCCATTTTGCCTGACAACTTCTTCCTCGAGGCCGATAAGGGTAAAATCAATTTTAAAAGAGCATCAAACTGGTGGTTTTATGAAGGTGGGGTTGAGTTTGAAGACAACACCAAGTTAGAGGCTGATGTCGTCCTTCTTGCCACTGGTTACGATGGCAAAAAGAAGCTTAGAGATGTAATGCCTCAACCCTTTTCTAGTTTCTTAGAATTTCCTTCAGGCATGATGCCATTATATAGGGGTACAATTAATCCCTTCATTCCAAACATGGCTTTCATGGGTTATGTGGAAAGTGTTTCGAATCTTCACACCTCAGAGATACGTTGCAAATGGTTAGCGAGGTTGATTGGTGGTAAGTTTAAGCTACCAAGCATGGAGAAAATGATGGAACAGATAACAACAGAAATGGAAATAATGAAGAAGACAACAAGGTTTTACAAAAGGAGTTGCATTTCAACATTCAGCATCAATCACACAGATGAAATTTGTCAAGAGATGGGATGGAATTCTTGGAGGAAGAACAACTGGTTGGCTGAAGCATTTACTCCTTATAACAGTCGAGACTACCAAGATGAACAAGAACTTTGATCATCCAACATCTATGCGACATTCATTCGATAATATATGACCAACTATATATATGTATTTTTGTATTTTATTCCTTATAGTTACCTTTATTATTATGTACGTTTAATTATTATAAAATAAAATAAACCCAACAGGCAACAACTTACCTACCTACTAATATATATAGTATCTTCAATATATTGTAACATCTCAAATTTAATGCATTCTCACATCAACATCGATTCAATAATACTCCCTCCGTCCTAAATTATAAGTCCACTTTCATATTTCACTAAGTTTAAAAAAAGTAGGACCCTTACAATACTAACCAATAAAAATTCATTCTCACCAAATTACAAATATTTTGATTGGTTGAANTTGTATAAGTGCATGGTCATATGATTAAATCTCAGGATTGTGTTCGTTGGAATGTGTTTTGTGCATGATCATTAGGGTTTTTTAAATGATGGATAATAATACGTATTAAAGAAAGAATCTAATCAGAAGAGAGTCGTTGAATTCTAACACAAGTCAAAATTCAACATTTGTCGTGTTGTTGGTTGACCTTTGTTAAATGAATTTATAGGTGAAGAAGGTCCAGCATGCACAATGGTTGTTAGAACATTGCATTGGACAGTTCCACATTACTCAATTTGGGGTCTTCCTTTTTACTTGTTCTATTCAACTCGCTTCTCTCAATTCCTCCATCAAACTCCAAATCAAGGCACTCTCAGGACTCTCCTTTGCCACCTTTTATCCCCTGCGGTACGTATTTACTTTATATTACAAGCTTATTCATTCATTACTTCAAATGACCTTTTTTTCTTTCTTCTAAAATATATATATAGAGAAAAGCAGCGTCCAAGATTATTGAGTCTTATCTGCTATGGAAGCTTCCACTTGTCAAATACGGACTAAAGCCAGATCACCCTTTTGAAGAAGATTATGCATCTTGTCAGATGGCCATTTTGCCTGACAACTTCTTCCTCGAGGCCGATAAGGGTAAAATCAATTTTAAAAGAGCATCAAACTGGTGGTTTTATGAAGGTGGGGTTGAGTTTGAAGACAACACCAAGTTAGAGGCTGATGTCGTCCTTCTTGCCACTGGTTACGATGGCAAAAAGAAGCTTAGAGATGTAATGCCTCAACCCTTTTCTAGTTTCTTAGAATTTCCTTCAGGCATGATGCCATTATATAGGGGTACAATTAATCCCTTCATTCCAAACATGGCTTTCATGGGTTACGTGGAAAGTGTTTCGAATCTTCACACCTCAGAGATACGTTGCAAATGGTTAGCGAGGTTGATTGGTGGTAAGTTTAAGCTACCAAGCATGGAGAAAATGATGGAACAGATAACAACAGAAATGGAAATAATGAAGAAGACAACAAGGTTTTACAAAAGGAGTTGCATTTCAACATTCAGCATCAATCACACAGATGAAATTTGTCAAGAGATGGGATGGAATTCTTGGAGGAAGAACAACTGGTTGGCTGAAGCATTTACTCCTTATAACAGTCGAGACTACCAAGATGAACAAGAACTTTGATCATCCAACATCTATGCGACATTCATTCGATAATATATGACCAACTATATATATGTATTTTTGTATTTTATTCCTTATAGTTACCTTTATTATTATGTACGTTTAATTATTATAAAATAAAATAAACCCAACAGGCAACAACTTACCTACCTACTAATATATATAGTATCTTCAATATATTGTAACATCTCAAATTTAATGCATTCTCACATCAACATCGATTCAATAATACTCCCTCCGTCCTAAATTATAAGTCCACTTTCATATTTCACTAAGTTTAAAAAAAGTAGGACCCTTACAATACTAACCAATAAAAATTCATTCTCACCAAATTACAAATATTTTGATTGGTTGAAATTAAAAGAGAACATTAATTTTGGGACAACCAAAACTAGCAAAGTAGACTTATATTATAGGACGGAGGGAGTAATAAAAAGGAGTTCTGGTCACCTTACTAATAGGACAAGAGAGTTTTTTTTTTTTTTTTTTTTTTTTTTTTTTTTTTTTTTTTTTTTTTTAATGGTTTTATGCTCCATAGTTTTTGTGTTTTATTATTTGTGACTTGTCAAACTTTACATTTTCTGTTCCATATTTTTTTCGCGGTTTTATAATAAAAATAAAAAAAATATATAAAGAAATTATTAAGAAAATAAAATTATTTAAAGAAGGTCACTACAAGAAAAATGGACTTTAGTGACCAGATTTAGTGACGACATTAAATTATGGTCACGATTTACACAATATAGTGACGATATAATTTGTTGTCATTAATTTTTGGTCATCGGTGAATATTTAGTTATGAAATAGATGCTTTGTGACTAGTTAGTCACTAAAAGTACCTACTCGGTATTTTGGTATATTTTAGCCTTTTAGGTTTACATAGTGACGACTGATGACGACCTAAATTTGGTCACTAGTTATGTGACCAGGTTTTACATTGTTAGTGACGAAATCAGTTTTGTCGCTAAAGGGATTTTTTCTTGTAGTGTACTTGTATCTTAGGAGGGTAGGAATAACTTACACCTAATAAAAATCATATGCAAAAGACACATTCTTATACGGAAATGCATATTCTTTTATGAGGAGTTTGTCACTATTTCATTTTTATTTCATTTTGGGCTAATTGTTTAAAAATATACCATATTTGTTATGTTTTGTAGTTGTGTGTAAGATTGTTCGAATTCGATTATTGTGTGCACATCTTTTCAAATTTTGATCATTCTGGGTATCTAATGACGTATTTTTGTGTATTGAGTCATGTTTTTGGGAATCGAATCAAGTATTTTTAATAAACGAGACACAGAATAATCAGAATTTGAAAAGATGTGCACAAAATAATTGGATTCAGATAATGATCGATACACACAATTACAAATAGTGACAAATATGATGCATTTTAAACAACAACCCTTTCATTTTTCCCTAATCAATTAGCGCTTTCGTTTTTCACAATCACTCCGTATCGATGTATCACTCCAACAAGTTAAAGTACAAAGTTATGTTTTTTCTCTGAATTTTATTACAAGTAGTTTGTATTAGTTGTTATCTCATGAAGAGAGTTAGGTGTTGTTTGTTTCTTAAGAGGCTCTGAGTGTTAATCTGAATCTCATTAGATCTGAATCTGTAACGAAAAACTCTGAATATGAATCAAATAACATTGTTTAGTTTTTCAAACGTCTAAATGATTAGAAAAAAAGAAAAAGAAAAAAAAGAAACCCCATAGTGTGTATATCATTAAGAGGCAGTAAGACCTTTTTTCAAGTCTTGTTAGGTAAGAGGTTTAAACCTCTTAAAGCATCTAAACGAGGGAAAAAATAAACACTTTTAATCGTCAAAAGCTCTTAACGATTCAGATTTATAGACTATTAACATGTATTAGATTATTTTGTTAAGAAAATAAACACAACCTTCATGTGCTAAACTGCATAAGATCTTATATTTTTTAAGGCAACTAATATATTGTTGTGTTAATTATGTGAATCTAGTAAAATTTTGAAACGCATCTGTCACAATGTAGTAACATCAACATATAAAAAGTGGATGGTAAATTGGTATGGCCAAAACGAATTAATTTTTTAATCTCTAGGTTAATAGGCAACTCACATACCACTAGATCAAAAGCCTTGTTCAAAACAAATTAATTTATCTGTCTTATAATAAATGTCTACCGTAGTGTTTTCAATTTTTTTAACAGCAGAACAAATCAAAGAGAATAAAAAAGCACTAGCAAGGCGCTAGAAATACATAGGAGTTCTTAACCAATCAATCCAACTACTAATCTTACCACCTCTAAACTTAAGCCATGAAAAAGAAAAAAAATGAATGCTATCGAAAATGTCACTTTTCCTCATAGAACGAGAGTTAAAAATGACAAAATTTTGATAACGCCAAATCACCCATAAGGAGGACACAATAACGATAAGAATACAATGCTTCTTCGCTAAAGAGGCGGACCACGTGCTCCACCAATCTCGCCAATCATCGTTACAACCAAATTGAGGCATAAAAATGTCACACCACACACTAACGAGTGTTAGCCTGTATTATGTTTTGTAACGGGCCGAGTGTAACACCCCCATTTTCACGGTTCGCAGCGGATTTAGAGTTGGGGTATTACTTCATGGAATCACAGTTACAGTAATAGAAAACGACTCGAAAAGAGACGTTTATAGAAATTTAGTTATCATTCATTTGATTATCAGAGTTTTTATAATAAAAGATATACTTTTACTATTAATGAGGTCTCAAAGTCTAAGTGATATGTTATGTTTAAATGATAACCGGTTTGAAAGTCCTTCAAGTTCAGTGCCTCCTTCTGCCACATCTCCGTAGTAATGATATACCTAGGATACATGCTTAAAAAGTCAACACTAGGTGTTGAGTGAGAGTCATAGGTTTAAGTGTTAGTGAATACAAGTTCCACATGGTTCAGTTGATACACCCTTCAAGGAAAATGTAGTGTTTATGATAATTGTAATGCATTCTACAATTATCATGTGTGGGGTATGTTGCACTAAGCTCATGAACCACACGTTAACAGTCCGGGTCATGGGGGCTGCAGACCCAACCATGAGGGGATAAGAAGGATAACTTGCCAAAGTTAATCCTTCAGTGGGTTCAAATATAGTACTTATTGATACCATCCAGAAAGATGTTGTATCAACGGGAGTTGTCAAACTCCAATAGATCTGTCAACTACATTCGCGTTCGCGTGGGTAAACTATCCCAAACGATTAGATTCATGAATTTTAGTTATGTAGTGGTGGCAGATAGTTTACTCGTGCAACAACCAAAGAAAAAGACTTGTATTCGGTTTAAAGTAAAACAAGTAGCATGTATCCCCTTCACAGGGTTTGTAAAGCTTTTAGAAAGCGTTTAAAAGGTGTGAGGCTATGAAAACTCACCGAATTTAAAAGGTGTGAGGCTATGAAAACTCACCGAATTTAAAAGGTGTGAGGCTACGAAACTCACCTGGGTTTAGGGAATTCTTATTGATGCAAAAAGTGACTCGGAAACTAGACTGCCTTACTCACGTATCCTGGTGTGTTGTAGGTGTGGATGTATGTCAAGCTCTAGTTGTTTAGTTTAGGTTTCTTAAGTAATCATTCTTAGGGTTTTTAGAGTTTTAGGTATAACACAACACCGTTCAAGCCATCACAATTCAGAAGTATAAGACTCCTCACATGAAGCTCCCTACTATTGTATTATGTTATTAACATAATACCGTTCGGGCCATCATAATTCAGAAGTTAATACTCCTCACATGAAGCTCCTTACTATTGAGTTATGTATTTATTTAGAGTTTAGTTATAACATAACACCGTTCGGGCCGTCATAATTCAGAAGTACATACAATAATCGTTTGAGGAGCCATGACACTTTAAATCGTAAACTCAGCAAACTCGTCAAAACGAAATATCCACATAATACTCCTCACATGAAGCTCCCTAGTATTGTGTTATGCTTCTAAATTTAAATTTTTTACTTTATATCCTTATAGTTTAACATATTTTCAAAATCTACCCCAAACTTATAATACTTATATTATTTATACTTATAACTATCTATACTTGACACAATTAGTCCCTATACTTCTATATTTTAGGAAAATGGCAGAAATGATCCTTGGACTTATAAGTTTTCTATATTTACCATTTAGGCCCTTAACTTTATAACTTTTGCAACACTAGTCCTTTTAAGTTTATAACTATTTAACTTTTTATCCCAGGGTTTTATAACTTTGCAAAAAGGGTCCTTATACTTATAACTTCTAAGAAATGTCAAAAATAGTCCCTGGACGTAATATTTTCAGAAAGTTACTGATGAGGCGAAAAGTGTACCGCTTTTCGGGGGTCATTTAAGCCCTAAATCGTATTTATTTGATCAAATATCGCCCTAAATCGTTCCTTTTGACATTTTAGGTACTTTGGAGAGAAATTCTGGAAAAGGAAGCATTTTGGACATTTTCGGAGCATAAAAGTGAAGAATTCGACAAAGTGTCAAAATCTGCTGGAACAGTACTCCAGACGGCGTCAAGGCCAAGCTTGACGGCGTCAAACCTTGATGGGCCAGAACACAATTTGGGAGATTAAAGAGGGACAGCGTCAAGAAGGCTATCAAGAAACCCTAATCACGGCGAGGTGACGGTGTCAAGCACACAACGTGACGCCGTCCGATCTGTTTTTCTATATATATTCGCATAATTTTTAGTCATTCGTGTGGAACTTTTTAGAGAGAAACCCTAGACGATTTTTGCAGTTTTTTTAAGGGTTTTATACCCTTGGATCTCTCATGTTACATTGAAGATAAGTAATCAATTAATCATTCAATATGTCTATGTGTTGTTTGATTCTAACTTGTTCTTGTCTTTTGTTTAACATGCTAGGCTAAGTTTCCTTTGTGTTTGCTTAGATCTAATGAAACCTAAATATTGATTATTGATTGAATGGTGTGTTATTAATTGTATTGGATGGGTGATTATCGATGTTAGGCTTAAGAAAACTGGCAGACTTCCGGTTAGTAACATGCTTGAACGTCTTAAGAAACATGAACCAAGGTGTACTAAGGTTATTTTGATTGTATTTAATGCATGAGTGAATTCTAGTGATCCCATGTTAGGAGCTTCCTAGCCGGCTCGACATAGGAGTGAAGTAGGATCTCATAGAGTTAGGGGAAGTACGTACACACCCCTACGAATGGTATTAAGGAATACAATCCGTCATCCACGCAATTAATACACACTAATCAATCAGTAAAAGATAGTTAGGGAGTAAGGAAATCTAAGTAAACACACTTCTCTCCATTATAGTTTTCACAACCATTTACTTTTTTTGTTATTTTATTTTATTTTATTTGCAGGTGTTGTGTTTGTTAAAGCCATTTGTATTAATATACCATTGTATTTGTTACGAGTGAATGGAATTCTGTAAATATATGCATTCTGATGAAAATATGAATTACTTTTTTTTTGTTTGAAAATTCCTTTAAAAGATGGCTCGTATGTATTAACTGAGCTTTTTGTGATGTTAATTAGATCGGTTATCAACCGATCTATTTGTGTTCCCCTCAAATAGATCACTCTTAGTTAGAGTGGTTCATAACCGATCTATTTGAGGTGTTTCAACCGATCTATTTAACGTTTTCTGTAGTAGTGCAAACAACAACAATGCATATCACATCTATTCCTTGAATCCGAAACACACATACCAAACAAACGCAAAATAATAAGGTTTATAAAAAGAGGGTCATAATAACCTGAAAACCAACAGACTCATTCATCCCCAATTTGTTCATAAAAAAAACCCAAACGAATTACTTTATGAAACCACCCTGGTAATTGTTTGATTAAAATGCTAATCGTATTTCATAAGTATTTCAAGGTTTGATGAAATGTTTTTGTTTTTTTAAAAAATCATACTTATGAAATACTGCTAGTACTGATGGATGGATGGTGGTTCATTTCATTTTATGTTCTTCAATGAGGTAGAATTCAATGTATATCGAAGTTTTTAATAAATTATATGAAACACATTTAACCATTATTGCTCATAAAAATGTGTTTGGCCTCAACTCGCTAAAACAACAGCTGCTTTAAGGAAGGATCAGATGTTATGAATGATTATTAGGAAGTTGTTGGTTTTCAGTAGTATATATATATATATATATATATATATATATATATATATATATATATATATATATATATATATATATATATATATATATATATATATATATATATATATATATATATATGAATGACTGACATCATATATGTAAATAGGAGCAAGTTGGCGGCTAGTACCATTGTGTTTGAGGGCCAACATGTGTATGCACCAATATCACACTCTGCTAACTAACTCATATTTGCATCCTTGTCCATTTGAGTTTAATTAATAATGCTATACCAACTTTGGAACATTACACCACTCATAATTACCAACTTTTTAGTTTTTCATCAAAGGCAAGGTTTCAGGTGTTATGTACTACAGTAGTTTATATTGACCAATTCTTAGTTTACGTAGTTTAATCTCAACCTCTCTTCGTAGTCAATTCCTCTCGCAACCAAACTTGCTTTATATTTTTTTACACTCCAATCTGCTACATATTTTGTCTTGAAATTCCATTTTAAACTAATTCATGGCTTCTTCTTCTACACTGACCGGATCACCTACAAACAAGGCCAAGGAACGAGGAACGAGGCCACACTCGCTTCAAGCATACTTTGCCATTCTTCATCTTCAATCCGGGACCTTGAATATCTGCCCGTATCTTCCCAATACCAACCTTGAAAACTCGACTAACAGTATTTTTCTTACGTCAGAAAGAACAAAGACACAACGTTGTTACTTGTTAAGATTTGTTGATTTAAGGCGCCCATTTGACCCGTGCCTGTTTGGTCCGCACCCGTTTGATCCGAATTTAAATTTGCCCGTTTGACCCATCGCTTGAAACCGCCCGTTTTGCCACCTCTACTTGATGTTATTGATAACCGAGGAAGCCTTTAAATAGGTGACCAACATGAGTCAAAGATATAAAATGATTACTAGCCTAAAATATCTCAACTAATTGACTACTTCCGACCGCAAATAATTAGCCAACATGACTTGTTCATAAAATATAAAATCCCTGTCTGACTGTTTGGTTTTACAACACGACTGATTGATACTGGTTCATTGTATGTAGCTGCTGACGACAATGCAGATGAAGATCATTTTCCTCATGTATTTGAACTAGGTAAAATGCTTTTGTTATGATTCATCTAGTAGTATATATTGATTCATCTAGTAGTATATATTGATTCATCTAGTAGTATATATTTGAACTAGGTAAAATCCCTGCCTGACTGTTTGGGTGTTCGGGATATGATTGTATGACTAGATTGGAGCATAAAGGGGTGCATGGGATATGATTGTATGATTAGATTTGAGCATTAGGGGGTGTTGCTTCTAAAATAATCAAGAAGAGCTGCTTTGCTTTGCTGGCACAAAGCTTCTGAGGAAGAACAGCTGGTTAGTTGCATATATACTTAAAACACTAGACTATTTAATGCCAATTACTGTTATTAACTAACTTTCAACTGTGCCAGACGTATGACTTGCAGAGAGAGGCACTCACCATCCAAACATGGTTTCATTTTACGGGGTTGCACTAGATAGAGGAACTTACTTTTGCTACTGTGACCGAATTTATGGCTTGTGAAAATGGACAGGTAAATTCACTTTGATTCCTCACAACAACTAGTTTGAACTTTAAAGTCTAACTTTGATGTAATATGCAGGTCACTTGATGGTCGTAAAAAGCTCCTTATAGATTTGGAATGGAATACTTGTTGGTTAATATCTCAACTAATTGACTACTTCCGACCGCAAATAATTAGCCAACATGACTTGTTCATAAAACAAATTAAATCCTATTTACGGTAAATAACGTTATAATCACCAAGACCATATTTACGACACTTTCGATGGAATGTTTTAGCACCGATCCTGCACTAGCAAAGCCCGGTGTAGAAACCTGGAAACGAGCACTAGTAATTCTTCTACTAGACCTACTTAGCTTACCCCTAAAAGGTGACTTTTTTTTATGAAATATCCTTGCTTTGAAGACCATTTGTAAGTATCATTCTTTTGAAGGTATAACAATACATTAATATATGAGTAAATCTTTTAAAACAGGGTGGCATTATACCCCTAGAAAGTGTCTTAACACGAAATTTTATATATAGTAATTGCTAAACTTGAACCATAAACACTAAAAACAAATAATCTAAAAAATTGTAAAAGTCCGCTACGAGAGTACAACGTGTTCAATATACCCTTACAGCGGACTTTTAACAAGTATGGAAAATTTTCTATATTTTTGTAACATTGTGATTCCATTATTGATTATTAACATTTTAAATGACCATCACTTAATTATTTGTCTACAAATTAAGTGTTTTTTAACCTCACGTGGATCGATATCCAACCCTAAATATAATAATTTGAAACTCTCTTGACAGTGACATATCATATTATACATTAACCTCAACTCTTATACGGTTTTTCTATATATACAACACAATATTCCTCCTGTAATGACCAACCATGTTACAGTTGGGATGGTTTCAGTTCATATTCTAACAAAACCATCCTGAAAGAAACTTCTTATATTTAAGCGGAAAAAGTTAAACTAATCACATCAGCATATTATCTTTTCTTTTTATAGCATTAGTTTTTTTTTTTTTTTTTTTTTTTTTTTCTGTTCACCAATAAAATAACAAATTAAATCCTATTTAGGGGAAATAACGTTATAATCACCAAGACCATATTTACGACACTTTCGATGGAATGTTTTAGCACCGATCCAGCACTAGCAAAGCCCGGTGTAGAAACCTGGAAACGAGCACTAGTAATTCTTCTACTAGACCTACTTAGCTTACCCCTAAAAGGTGACATTTTTTTATGAAATATCCTTGGTTTGAAGACCATTTGTTAGTATCATTCTTTTGAAGGTATAACAATACATTAATATATGACTAAATCTTTTAAAACAGGGTGGCATTATACCCCTAGAAAGTGTCTTAACACGAAATTTTATATATAGTAATTGCTAAACTTGAACCATAAACACTAAAAAAAAAATAATCTAAAAAATTGTAAAAGTCCGCTACGAGAGTACAACGTGTTCAATATAGCCTTACAGCGGACTTTTAACAAGTATGTAAAATTTTCTATATTTTTGTAACATTGTGATTCCATTATTGATTATTAACATTTTAAATGACCATCACTTAATTATTTGTCTACAAATTAAGTGTTTTTTAACCTTACGTGGATCTATATCCAACCCTAAATATAATTATTTGAAACTCTCTTGACAGTGACATATCATATTATACATTAACCTCAACTCTTATACGGTTTTTCTATATATACAACACAATATTCCTCCTGTAATGACCAACCATGTTATAAAAGTCCGCTACGAGAGTACAACGTGTTCAATATACCCTTACAGTGGACTTTTAACAAGTATGGAAAATTTTCTATATTTTTGTAACATTGTGATTCCATTATTGATTATTAACATTTTAAATGACCATCACTTAATTATTTGTTTACAAATTAAGTGTTTTTTAACCTCACGTGGATCGATATCCTGCGATAAGCAGTGTCCTTAAACAGAAATTCGTCCTATCTAGTACGAACTGTTTAGAGGATACAACAATCAAATCAAGTATGAAACTTAATTCTAGCGAATATGATATATTTTGATGATGGAAATAGATGATATTTGTGTGTTTTTGATGATCCCAAAGTGAGAAATTCGTCCACTATATATAGGCACATGGTGACCCTTCAAAACAGTCACAATACCCCTTCAAATGGCTTTAGAGACGCCTCTTTTCGTAACAGTCACAATGGTTCACAATTAGCGACACTTTAACGACGACCTAGCGATAGAAAAACGTCGCTAACTGCCACTGGTTCAAACAGTCGCGATGGTTCGCTCATTGATGCCTTTTAATAGATCTGCTAACTGTCACCAAATTCGAAATGATGTGTCCTTTACATCATGACGGTCATTAGAGCCCCGGTTTAGTGACGATTTAGTGACAGAAAAACTGGTCACTAATCTCTATTCGTGATCAACTATAAAAAACACAACAAAAATTATTAGTAATGTTCCAAACAATACCCACCATTTTTCTATTCAAACACCCAATAA
>LBNU01015845.1:0-35528 GCA_014162995.1 Artemisia annua
AAAAGTGTACAACACTTTTTTTATTGTCACATTTTCAACGGGGACATGTCCCCGCCAAAAACGTCGATGCCACGCTGGCATGTTTGACCAGACGAAACGATGTGGGACCCACAAGTCCCCGCGGAAACTGTGGTGCGTCCCCGCCAAAAGTTAACAGCGACAGGGTTTAGGCGGCAGACTTTCGGCGGGGAGATGTCCTCGCGGAAAGTCTTTGGCGGGGAGACGTCCCCGCGGAAAGGGGGGTCTTGTCCCCGCCGAAAGTGGTTAACAGTGTAGTGACTTGCATATTGTTGACTTGTCGCAAATTTAAATATTGTAGCTTGGAGGTTAATTTCATATATTGGTTGAGATAACAGATTTACGTACAAAGGCAATACACTTAAATTAAGTTACTGTAAATTCTAATAATGCTAACCTAAGCCAATATATTTTGAGAAAAATAGGTCGGGTTGTGCCTTTTTTTTTCTACTGTCTTGGATGAATCTGAGGCATTTAATCATAACATACATTTTTATTTATTTCTCACATTTCTAAACAGATTGATCTTAGTTTTAACATATCTTCTCTGTTAACATCATTTATTAGAGTATTATTTAATTATTCATTTCATTTCATACCTAAAAACCTGTATGAATTCTAATATCAGTGCATTCAAATATTTAATTAGGACAACTATTTCATACGATATATATTTTTGCAGGCAAAAATAAAAGCAGGACACGAATTGTGATAATAGTAATAGTTATTGTGATAATCAGTGCCATGATAATAATCACTTCCATTTGTATCTTCATAAGAATGAGATCGAAAAAAGCAGCAGCAAACACCACAGGCCGTAAATAGAGAGAGTAAGTTCCAAGTTTGTAATTTATACAATGGTCATATATATAGGGATCATACTTCGTTGTCAAGTAAAATTCTAAATCTCTTTATCTACCAGCTGAAAGTATGGATATTGGAACGGCTGAATCATTGCAATATAACTTTAGTTTAGTAAAAGTAGCAACGAATGACTTCTCTGAAGAGAATAAGCTAGGGCAAGGCGGCTTTGGAGCGGTTATAAGTTATACACATCTCTATGTTGCTATTTATATCCCAAAAAACAAAGAATATATGTTAATGTAACATGACCATTGGTCTATGTTCTCAAATAATATTTAGGGTAAACTTGAAGATGGACAAGAGATAGCAGTAAAGAGGCTTGCAAGAGATTCTGGGCAAGGTGACTTAGAATTCAAGAATGAGGTTTTGCTAGTTGCGAAACTTCAACACCGTAATTTGGTTAGGTTGCTTGGTTTCAGCTTAGAAGGAAGTGAACGACTTCTCATTTACGAGTTCTTGCCAAATGCTAGTCTTGATCAGTTTATCTTTGGTAAGCTCTGACTTGGCCTATTTTTTTCGACCTCACATGTGACAACCAATAAAAGACAGAATAAATAGATAGTAGATTACTACCTTGATTTGGGGAACCATATGTATATAGCAAAGAATATAACATGTTTAGCAACATACCTTGATTCCTTTACATTTGTGTTAAGTTCTTAATTAACAAAATCCACCTATTCATTTACAATGTAACAATTAGCGTCAAGTGATTTGATTTTGGTAACACTGCTTGTAGCTGAAGAATTGAAGTTAATTTTCTTTGTAAAAATTGCTTGGCGGAAAAACATATTAACATTGATTGATACTTTAACGATGTTTGGCCACTTAAATGACACACTTTTGAGATAGGAGATACTGTTGTTGTATTAAATATAGTTTTCTGACGGTGTTTGTAGATCCCACTAAGCGTACACTTCTTGATTGGGAAAAACGATATAAAATCATCAAAGGCATTGCAAAGGGACTGTTATATCTTCATGTGCTTCAGCAAATAGTATGTTGATACTAAGTTGCTAGAGGTTCTCTAAAAAATTCCTGAACTGCTCTCGCTCTTTCCCTTTCTTTAGTCGTCCTGGGAATGGAATAGGTGGTACATAAGACTCAACCACTTTCTTTTGCACTTGGGACTCCTTAGCAACTTCCTTGTCTCCCTTGCCATTGTTTCGGGCTGAGTTCTCCTGCACATAAATTTCAGAATTATCGAGTGGATTAGTTGGAGGACCATAATTTAAACCACTTCTGGTAGTGATGGCATGAGCTCGATCTCGTGGGTTAGTTTCCGTAGCACCTGGAAGTTCCCTAACATTCCTATTTCGAACCACTTCTGCTCGCTTTCTAACTTGGACTTTTAACTTATTAATGGAAGTTGCTTGAGATTTAAAAGCATGGTCATATCCTTTTTTGATGTTCCAGATTAGACCTTCACTTTCCTTATGCTTTTTAGAGGATTCCCTTATGAATTTATTCAATGTTTCCTTTACGGTTGCAATTCTTCCCTTGGTTGGATTGTCGAACTTGTGTTGAGCCATCAGAACCTCCTCTGTTACGAACTTCATATTGTGCTCGAAGTTATCTAATTTTTCGATTATGGTTCTTAGCTACTCTATTCCAAGGTATCGATTTCTTTTAGAGCTCCGCCATTATGCCACATTGAGAGTGTTGCGCTATCTCTTCAATTGCTTTCAGTCCTTGTGATGGAGTCATTTTAGGAATGGGGCCCATGAAATCAACCATACGCCTGCTATCATTATCCAACCCATTGTAAAAAAATCTGAATTTGATCATGTTCATTTAGTTTGTGCTCTAGGCACCTAAAGAGTGCCTCCTTAAATCTTTCCCAAGAGAAATATAGTGACTCCTTACTTTCTTGATGAAATCGCCTAATTTCTTCCAGTTGCTTTCTAATCTTTAACTGAGGCCAATACTCATCCAAAAATGCCTTTTTTAATAAATCCTAAGTTGTTATCCTGCTGGCATTTTTTTATCCATGTTTTTGCCCTTCCTTTTAATGTAAATAGGAAAGCCATGATCATTACTTGATCTTTTGAAACTCATGGTGCATGGAACAAATCAATGATATCTGTTCATGGGCTTCATCACCGTCACTTCTCGTGAATACATTATTTTTAACTCATCAATGCATTGTCCCCAAAACTCGAACTTAATACTTTCCCCGAACAATGGTTTAACAATTCCCGGTCCACTATCCAACCGTTTCCTTGTCAGATATTCGTCGATGGTTAATGCCATCAGGTTGGTATCTTCCATTTCCTGAAAATGACAAAACAGACTAGTAAGCTATTGACTAAAAATAAGAGTATATAAGAAACAAGACAACTAGACTAGTAATAATGAACATTTAAAATACAAAAACTTAAATTATAAGACCTATTTAGCTCCCGGCAGCCGCGCAAAAAACTTGATGCTTATTTTATACCACGTTTTAAATTTATAAAAGCTCGTCTACCTATGATTTACTTATGCACTAATGGGCAGAGAATCCGGGGTCGTGAGTAGTGTAGTATTCCGTAAAGCCAAGGTCGTCCCAAAAGTAATGGTGGGTTTTTAATTCAAGTTTTAATTGCCACGAAATTAAATTGGTTTAATTAACTAATTTGCAAAGAAATAAATAACGGAAATGAAAATGTGTTGGATTAATCAAGGGAGAAAGATTTGCTAACCTAGTTACTAGATTAATCATGCAATGATCTTATTCCTAGTGCAACGTCTAATCTGATTTTATATGGTGGTTCTAATATCATTAGGTCCGATTTTTAGTCAACACCTAACCTATAATTCCTATGATCTCAACCCCCGTTGTTCGCGAAAGTCGGGTATTTAGTTCATAGTCATTAAACCCCCAACTATCTTAAAGACCTATCTAATATTGACAATCCCACTTCTCGACATTCAAACCCACATTATATGTGTACTAATAAAGGTTTAGCCACGCTTCTTAAGTACCTAATCAAGTGTAGGCGGTAATCGGAACAACTCCAACAATCAAGATATATGTCATCCTATCTTAAGTAACCTACTAGTCTAGTGTTCAATTGTTCACACCTACTAACTAGCTAATAAGCTCTACACTAGCCTTAGTACTACCAAAACGCGGGGATATATCAATGGGCATATAAGATATCCATATAAAATGATAAATAAAGAAAGAAATAAGATCAAAGCATAAATAATTTTATAACTAGACTAACACTTAAAGTGTTTAACCTTTCATGTTGTAAAGTACATAAAACATAATGAAAGTAATCTTGGATAAATTAAATAAGTTCGATACAAATACTTGATGAATTGCTAGAGCTATGAATGAATTCAAGTGAATTCTCCCTTGAAAAGTGGTTTGGAACTCCTGGAAATTGCCTTTGAATGGAACCCTATTGGTTTGTGAAGTGGAGATATCAAAAAATATAGATTTAGGGCTTGTATGCGTGTAGGCTCGACTTAACTTCGGCGTAGCCATAAATAATGGGTTACGCCGTAGTCTCCTTAATGCACGTTGCTCTTCCAATTGTAGAATAGTTACCGCGTAACAATGAAGAACTCTCGTTAAATTTTGGCTCCATAGTTGCGTCGTAACCTTAGTTATGTGGTTACATCGCAACTCCTTTGTCAACAACATTCCAAATCTTTAATGAAGCTTTACGGCGTAACTCGATCATTTTAATTACGCCGTAACTTTGTGGTGAGTTGACTTGGTCTTGATCGGTAGAAATAAGAACTATGGCGTAAGTTGAATGACCCAACTATGCCGTAGGTTTTCTCTGATCCAACTACGCCATAACTTTAAGACTGATGATTGCCGTTGACAGAAGTGGAAATGCTTTGCTTTTAAAGTTACTTTAGCAAGAAATAAATCAAGAACATTCAAGTATTGAATAGAAGAATTTTGAGCAAAACATGATGAAATGGAAGTCATATACCAGGGTCGTCCCATTGATTTGGGGGCCCGGTGTAAAATCATAAGTGAGGCCCTCATAATCCAAATCTGTCACTTTTTTTGTATGTAGCCCAAAGTTTGTCTTTTATTTTTTTGTATGTGGCCCGGTTTAACTTTAATAATATTTAAAAAATACACTAAAAGTTCAAAATGTTTATATATAAAACTATAAATATTAATGGATGTCTACTAAATTTAGGGCCTTTACAAAAGAGGGCCCGGTGCGGTTGCACTACTTCACATGCTAATCGCCTCCACTGTCATATACGGAGTGATGCTCGTAGCAATTCCATTGACCAAATGTCTTTATAGCGTGGATGTACCGTTTGACTTTGGGCCGTTATATTTTCTTTGTTCATAACTGAACTTATTGGTCAACATGAAACCAGTTTCACATATATGCAAAGAATCAATTTTTCAGAAAATTCATCACGAGTCTATCTTCGCTGCAAATATTCAGATGTCAAATTATCTTATTTTAATATTCCCCCTTCATTCCAAAATATAAGCCAATTTTTTATTTTTCAAAGTACTTTCTTTCTCACTTTGATCTTATTTTTATTTTTTATTTTTATTATTATTATTTTTTTTGTGTGTTATATAATACTTTGATGAAAAATATACAAACGAAAATGCATTTAAAACACAAGTTTATTTATATATTTTACATCAAGTATTATATAACAAAAAAAAAAAAAAATTAAAGTCAAAGTTGGAGTAAAAAGACTTTGAAAAAGTCAAAATAGACGTATATTTTAGGACGGGTGGAGTAAATAAAATACAATATAGATGACTCTCATTTGATATATTTAACAATTAGATTTATATTAAAGAATGAAATGAGTAAGAACTTGTACACCATTTTTAAATAAGACCCTATAAACTAATGCAACATAATTAAAAATCCGATTGATGATGATTTTATATCTGATATATGTTGTTTTATAATCATTAAAACAAGACTTAACCCCTCGAGTTGTTAAGCGGCCTTTCAAACTCGATACCATGATTCAAATTTAAATCTTTGGTAGCCTAAACTTTATCTTTTGACATATCTTTCGTGTTGGCTTCTTGAGGATGCCAATCTCTTTAAAGGGAGAGCTGCCTGATTAGCATATGTGACGGTTTACTCAACTCCACAAGTCTAGTTGGTCGAATGAGACTTAGGTAATAAGAATATCCACAAAAACAAGTATACATTGTTTATCTACACTGTAACATAACATTTGGTTTTTCAAGATTTAGCTTTGTTTGAAAATATGAATGTACGACCTTTTTTTCTTTTTCTTTTGTAATGAAAAATAATATACTTGTCGTATTAATGGCAATTAAAGCAATAAATGAAGTTCAGGAATACAATGTCAATGTACCAAAAGGCAGCTTTGGTCATATACGACTTAAAAATGAGCTTATTTGGTAGAATATTGTTATTTTGACATTTTTAGCCCTGAAAAACTATCAAGGTCAAAGCTATAAATGAGTAACTTATTTTTTTCGAAATTACGCATATGGATAACCTACAATATGCATAACGAACTTGATTCTAGTGCATAAAATAAATAATTTTGATGACGTGACCGTATAAAAAGTATTTTAAAAAAGTACCTCCGCTAAAATCAGCAAATTTATTCTCATCGATGCATTCTAAAAAGTAAGTTATTCATACTGATGGTTACTCACTTATAACCTTCACCTTTAATCAAGAATGATATACAATTAGGGACGGAACAAGGGTGTTTTTTGGAGTTTACGGGACACTCCTAGCTTTTGCGTTGTGGTGCCAATTTTTTATTAAAAAAACTTTAATTTTTCGAAATGTATCCGGTCAAAAAAAAAAGTGTATTCTTAGTCTTATTTAGTTTTTTTAAGATGCACTTGGTAAGTTTTTGTTCTAGTTTTTGTGAGTTTTGAGGCTTCTTTGATCTTACTGTGTAAATAAACTCGCAACTATATGACTTCAAAGCTGTGAAATAATTGTGTTCCAAACCTTTAGACTTCATGTGAACATGAATTTTACGCATCAAATTGGGATACATGTAAGAATGGAGATGCAACAGGGAAAATAGTTGAAAAAGAAAAAGAGCAATTGTTTGCTTTAAGTTTTGTTCAAATAAATACTCGTATGTTACAAAATAAAAAAAGTATGTCCCAATTTTTCTCTTTAACGAAACAATCATGAAATAGATGAAACTAGTTGTATAGAAAAGGTTCTTTATTGTAACTCACAAATTGATCTTGTTACGAAAGTAACAGTTAACTTGGTTTAAAAAATTACTACATAAGAGACGAAAAGATTATTTATAATTAGCATGTCGTCGTGTCATCAACTAAAGAATACCCCTTTAAAAAATGACTAGAAGTATCATTCAGATTTTTAGAAAACGCCATTTTCTTTTATTCAACCAAACACAATTGCTATAGATAGTCACTATAGAATTTTAATACTGCATTTGTTAATCGAATGATCATAGTTAACCAATCGAGAGAAGTCTCACTCGTATAATAAAATTACGAAATACATATTTTAGCACCTAATTTTCAAACACTTAAGGCCTGTTTGTTTAATTTTTTTTCATTAAGTCATGTTAATTAACAGATGACTTAATGCAGACAACCTCAGTTTTATTACTTAATATTTTCAGTCATCTTACTCTACTAAGTCACAAACAAACAGTTTTCATATGACTTAATTAATTCAGTTTTTTTCATATTAAGTCAATTAAGTCGAAATCAAACACTCCCTTAGTTATGTCAGAAACTACACCTAGTGTATGTTTGGTTGAAAAAAATATAAAAGGTAAAATTAGATAAAGTTTTCTTAGTTTATGTAAATCGGAAATGACAATTTTTTTATTCACATGTACGCGTGTTAACTAGGTTAGCACCGTAATAATTTCTGATCTTTTCTCTGACCACCATGAAACTGTGTATCTAATGAGGTTTGAATTTGAGACTTTTTGTGAAATACTAACGTGTCTAACCACCGGGCCACCTTAGCGTTGTTAGGCTGCCCGCAATAATACCTCAACCGACTGGGTTGGAGTGGGTTGGAAGGGGTTGCCTTTGTTGTGGAGAAAGGGTTGGTGTCGGTCGAATGGGAAGTTGGTTGAGGTCCCAACCGATTGGGACAATCGGTCACCAAACCATATTTGTGTTGTGATATGTGTTTTAATTAATTAAGTATTTTTGTGAGGTATGATTTTTGTAATGTAGGTTGTCTTAGTGCTTAAAAGATCAATTATAGGTCGCATGAGAAATAAAGCTGGTGTGACAAGAAAAATGAGGGTTTCTGAAGGTTGTTATTGGGGATAGACTGATAAAAAATAAATTGTTTTCAATCTGTCATTTATGGGTCTCTTCTACCAAACAATAAAATCCGAAAACAATTCTCTTATTTCTAAAGTTCTACCAAACAATCAAAAATTCAAAACCACTTCTTACTATTTTTATATCTCACTACCAAAACATGTGCCTAACCTATTCTTTCCTTTAAACAATTCCTTAATAAAACAAGTACCAAACATAACATTCCACATTTATACAAGGTCCCAAAACAAACTTTCGTCTTCATTTGTTGACTAAAACTATTAAATGAAATCAGGTGCGTAACAGACTCCATAAATATCTACAAAGCCCACACAAAACTGAGCTTCTACATACCATTTCTCATTATATTCAAGACCCTCTACCCTTTATTTGCTCATAATAAATTTGTAACTTATTACAAATACATGCATACTTCAATATTTGTATGCATAACATTCATTTGATCATATTATAGACAATGACTAATCAGTTTGAGAATTTGATCGAGACTATTAAATCCAAAGTGAAGGCGTTGAAAAGGAAGAAAACGAAGAAAGTTTACGTGAAGATGGATAAGACGAATAGTGTTAGAGTCGAGATACGTAGTCGACATGCTCGTAAGCTTATTGATAAAACTCTTCAAGCTGCTGATCAACCTGGAAAACGTCCTATAGCTTGATCTTGGTATTTTTTATTTTATTTTATCTTATGGTTGTGTGTACTGTGTATAATTAATTTCCTGTGTTTGAAATTATTGTGATGAGGTAATTTAGATGATGTTTTAGTTTTTTTTTCCAATGAGTTTCTCTCTCTCTGAAAGTAAATGTTTATTTCTCATTGGTCTCTATGTTTGTGTAATCCTGTACGTAATCTATATTGATTACGTACCAGGATTGTTTTAATGTCAATAACATGAATTTGATCTAGTGGTATCAAATTGTTTCACCAGATTATGAGTTTGGGTGTTCTTGACAAGACACTTGATGTTAAAAGAATTAAGAATTGTTATAAAATGTTAGTAGGAGTGCATTAGCGAGCCATATTTGACTATTCTTCGAACACGAATTTTGAGTTAAGTCTTAGTTAAGACATGTCAAAATATTTTTAGAAAAAAGGCCAATAGTAATGTGAAAATACTCAATCCTCTATAAATCCTATAATTTTTGTTATGGACAATTGTTAACCGTCAAAAAAGCAAGTTATCCGCATCTACATTAATGTTTAGACAGAGCGATGAGTTATCCGCCAAAGGGTGAACCCATGCTTGGTCTCTAATATTTTACCCACTTCATGTGTGGTCGATCTATTGTTACATAACCTTTATCCCCACGCGTGGCCGGGATAAAAAAGAGAGAAACGAAGGCAGCAACCCGAGATTGTTTTGAAAGTTTTGTGTGTATTTAATAGAATGTAAATAGCGATGAGTTATCAATTATTACTTTCGAAAGGTGATGGAAAAATGAGATGTGACGTTGGCGTAAAGATGATCGTGACCACGCACAACTTTATAATTTTATTTTTTACTTTTGAAAAATTTACTTATTTATTAATAAGTGTTACCGTTAGCTTTGAAAAAAACGTTTGACATTAATGCACATTTATTCTCATTATAACTAAGAGGTACGAAATTTTCTTTCTCTTTGTCAAACCATTTTGTTCAAATTTTTTTATTTTTAGTCTATAGAATGATGCTTTTAATTCAAAAATGATATATAAATCTATTTCGAGATTGAGAAAGTGACAGGATTTTGAATTAGTAACACAATGAGATTCTATTCCTATTAAATAATCCGATGTCATTTAGTCGTTGATGAATTATTATATCTTTGCTTTAGTAATAGTCATATTTCTGTTCTTTTTATATTTAAATCGTTTTGCATTTGGTTGACTTTTGGGATATTAAAAGCTAATTTCGCAGATTGACAATATATTCATTTGGTGAAGGTTGGATCTATACACGAGTGAAACATGATATATTTAGTAATATCTTTTACTTTACGCCATATCGTCCTTGAACATGGTCAATATAAGACTGCTTTAAATTCAACTTCTAAGTAATAACAAATGCACGTGATGATTATCTGTCTCTAATGTATGTGCGTATGTGTATGTAAAAATATTTGTGTATGCATGACATTTTTACTCTGATAACTTAACCATGTTTTCGAAAGCATATCATATATGTGAATGATCAACTTTCCATTACAACAAACGGGCTAATCAGCGAGGACAGTTTTTGCCCTTTCGTATTTGTTAAAGGTTTTTCACGAGGAATTGTCGTCGTAAAAAGTCCTCATCAAAAGGTCGTCACTAAAAGTATTGGCAACGACTATAATGGATTTTTAGCGATGACTATGTGGGGCCCACTCAAATTCTCAGTCAAAGAAGCCAACCGAGGCATACAGACTTCTGGCGATAACATGTCCTCGCGAGTCCCTTTTGCATAAAAACAAATTAGTTTATTAATTAATCAATAATCAATTAATTGTATTATTTAATTACTTAATTAAATTTGGTTGCTAATTAATAAAATTTAGCAATAAATTACAAACTGGTCTCATACGCTTTTGGCGAGGACATGTTCTCGTCAAAACTTTAAACATTAAAATATGATTAACAATTTGTTGAGGACATCATCTGAAGACTTTTGCAGCAATTGGCTGCTTTTTGTTGCATTCCCAGATTTTTTTCTGAAATTTTTCTAGAAAAAGTCTAACGAAAACTACAAACCTGTAATTACCAAAAATCTACCAAATTATTTACTACTTTTTTGTCAAAGTCAGAGTCTTGAACCGTTCATTTTTGTCGTTTTGCAACTTTTGGCGATGACATAGTGTCCTCGCCAAAAGTCTCGCCCGTTCTGTCAATTCTTGTAGTGTGACAATACAGTAGTATCTAAGATAATACCTAAGTAAACATGCTTAACAATCTATGTAGAAAAGATAATTATCCATAAGTTATGTAACATGTAAATATTAAGATTTTGATATTATAAATTCTGCTCTAATTAAGTTTTATTACCTTCGAATTTCAGCCTCAAGACGGTATACATTTTAGTTTTCATTTGGACAATGTTGCTAGGTGCTTGATAGTTTTAAATGACCCAGGCTTGATCAGGATGTATAAGATTAAACTGATACATTTGATATTGCAAACACAGACCTAAGCTTGATCAGTCAATGGTAAAATGTCTTTTGTTAATTAGCACCTGCCATAATTTTGATTGAATAACACTACGTTCGAACTTGATGGATTGAGAATATACAACGGGTCCAAATCCACCATGCATGACAGTATGACCACTGACCTAGGCTGAGAGACGGAACTTGAACATTTTCTTTGAAGGGGCCGAATTCATTTTGGGGGGCTGAATCGGAGATTTGTTTGTAACCTCAACTAAATTACCCCTAAAACATATAATATTTACACTAGGTGCCGCAAATTTTGGGGGGGCCAGGGCCCTCCCCTGCCCCTAAATAGTTCTGTCCATGAGTTGAGTCCCGGATTACCCATAAATATTATTGTCACTAGAAAAAAAATATATAGTCCAATATGCACATTTTTAAAAGTGTATAAATTTATTAGTTTATTAACACTTAATAATGTGTAATAAAACTCTGAGTGTGTAGATTGGACTATCTTCTTGTAGTGTTAATACACATTATTAAGTGTTACTCCGTAATTAACTAATACAATTTTATAAACTTTTTAAAAATGTGAAATAAGAGTGTGTAGATTAAACTATTTTCTTGTAACGTGTTAATTCTTGCAAAAGAATTATAATTTTTTAAAAATGTTAAATAAGAGTGCGCACTTTTTACTTTACTTGTCCACAAACTGAGTTAAATTATATTCCTTCAACGATCTGTTACATTTCTAATGCCTTTTGACTTGTTCAAAGTGGCTAAATCCCCAACCCACATACAATTAATAGTTAGATTTATGAAATTTGGCCCAAGAAAGACCATTCAGCCCAACATGAGCATACATATGGACATATGGTCAAGTAGCAGGGCCGTCCCATGAATTGATGAAATTTTTTAGAGCCCTGTGCAAAATTATATAATGAGGCCATTTGATAAGCAATGTTATATATAAAATGTCATTATTTATAAGATATAATGCAATTAGTTATCAAAACGTTCTAACATATTACCCATTTAAGATATTTTACCATCTAAATACTCTTTTCTTTGTTAAAAATATGTAGACACATGCATATAAATTAACGAGACAAATTTTGGGGCCCCTTAAAATTTTGAGGCCCTGAGCGGTCGCTCACCTTGCACACCCTAAAAGCCGGCCCTGTCAAGGAGTAAACGAGTCGAGTCGAGCCGAGTACTGCCAAGCTCGACTCGAATACTAAAACTCGAGCTCGATCGAACTTTGTATTTCGAGCTCGAGCTCGAGCTCGACTCGTTATATAAAACTCGAGCTTGAAGCTCGACTCGAGCTCGGTTATTTTCATATTTAAGGCTCGAACTCGATGAAAACTCGACATATCAAGCTCGGCTCGACTTGATTTGTATGAAAATTAAGTAAATATATGTATATAAAAGGGTAAAAGTGTAATTTAGTTGAAGCTCGTTAAGGCTCGCGAGCTTCACGAGCAGAGTATTTTCGAGCTCGAGCTTGACTCGAATATATACTCGAGTAGCTCGAACTCGAGCTCGACTCGTTTACATCGAGTCGATTTCGAGTAGTTTATGAGTCGATGCCGAGTAGCTTGCGAGTTGTCTCGTCTCGTTTACACCCATTGGTCAGATTTAACCAAAATATATAAGAGAGAAAATATTAAAGATTTAAAGTTATGTCGAACATTGAAATATTATGTCGACCTTTTAACATAATAATTACTATTTACACATGTGACCACAATTAAAAACGTAATTTACATAAGAAAAAAATTGACCAAAATTGTCAATGTCCCGTTGCTGAAAAGAACACCAACGAGATTCATGCAAAAACCAGATTTTCAAATAGATTTGAAACCATCAAAAGGTGGCAACAATGAATTCCCGTCGTAATCCACCCTCCAAACCCACCACCACTGGCGCATCCCCGCTGCAAGAACACGGTTACGTTACACCCTCACGAGCCGCCACCCCACACGTAAACCCAGGAGTACGAAAAAAGGCCACAGGAATAAGACAATGGCTCCTTGTAGATTCCACAGGTCAAGGCCAAGTGGTTGAGGCTGGTAAGCATACGGTTATGAGAAGGACAGGGTTACCAGCACGTGATTTACGTATTTTAGATCCCATGTTGTCTTATCCGTCTACGGTGCTTGGTAGAGAACGGGCTATTGTTATCAATTTGGAACATATCAAGGCTATTATTACTGCATATGAGGTGCTTTTGCTTAACTCGACAGATCCTTTTGTTGTTACCTTTGTTGAAGAGCTTCAACGACGCATCATACGTTATTATCATGCAACTGCTGCTTCTCAGGTTATGAATTCATGTTTTCCGTGAAATGCTTTGTATTGTAAATCATGAATGACTAATAGGTAACGCACACAAAAACAATATTGTTACACAAAAATGAAATAAAACTAACATAAGATTTATGTGGTTCAGCTAAGCTAATTAGTATAAACAATCTATGTAACGTACTTAACATTAATGATACGATTTTAGCTATTACGTAACGGTCAAATCTTTTGAAATTAAACAATGATTGATAACGTAAGATCAGCTTCAAATCCTTATACTTAAATTTGTAAGTTTTAAGAACGTTTTCCCCAATTTTTTGTTTTGAAATGTTTTTCAACAGGCAGGAACAACGAATTCTGATGATAAAGATTGGACACATTTGTATGATTTGGGAGAACCGAAACCTGAAGCAGTCACCTCTCCAAGTGTATCAACCACTAGCCGAGAAAAACATGAGGAGGTTAAACAAAATGGATTACATTCTCTTGATAGCCGTGGAGTTAGACTGATTCGATTCGAGTTTGTTGCATTGGAGGGTTGCATAGAGGCAGCTTGCAGTTCTTTAGACAAAGCGGTGAGATGTTTTACTTTGTATTTACATATTGAGTATGGTTAAATAGGCAAGAATGAAACATGTTAAATGGGTTGAACGGGTAAATGCCCAAAATCGTTTTTTACAAAGAAGCTATATAATTAATTACAGTATAACTTTGCTTTGAGATCAGATTACCTAAATGAATAATTTCCAATACACCAAAATGACAGGCAGGTGTTGAGTGGGTCGGTCCGACCCGTCACCAAACAACTTTTTTNCATGGGGTTTGAACATAGACCCAAACAGGGTAACCCCATTTGATCACCTCTACTAAGCTACTTTCTTCCCATGTTATCATGATTTAGGCAAGGACGTTGGAGACAGAAGCGCATCCAGCTTTGGATAAGTTGACTACAAAGATTAGTGCACTTAATCTTGAACGAGTTCGTCAAATTAAAAGTAGGTTGGTTGCTATTTCAGGACGTGTTCAAAAGGTTCATCACTTTTATGTGAATTAAACATTTAGGTTTTAACTTTGGTCTGGCAAACTAATAAACTATATCAATCTATACTATTAATAACTAATTCAGATTATTTTAGGTTAGGGACGAACTAGAACACTTGCTTGATGATGATGGAGATATGGCTGAAATGTATTTGACTGATAAACTAATGCAACAACTCGAAAATACTTCTGAAACAATATCTGTAGACGAGCAAGAAGACGTTGATGAACATGTTCTTCAATCAGAAGCGAATGACAGGTTTGCATCTTCTATTTACAGCATACCAACTACTTGTTCTTTTCTTTTCTATTCTGAATTAGGAATTACCGTATATTAGAGTTCCTATGGAAGCCAATGAGAGCATAAATGAAGTCAATCTTAAAAGGATGGATAGCCAACGTGAACGCTTTTTAAGATCTAATACACTTGGAAGAGAAAGTCGTATCACTAGAAACACAACTATCAAACACCGTGATGTTGAGGAACTTGAAATGCTGTTGGAGGCTTATTTTGTCCAGATAGATGGTACTCTAAATAAATTATCAACGGTATGTCACTCAACTTTAGTAATGGTACCAACAAACCTGCATAAAAAAAATACTCATTTTGATCCGTTACCCAACTGTATGTGCATAGTTGAGGGAGTATGTGGAGGACACGGAAGACTACATCAACATAATGTTGGACGACAAGCAGAACCACCTTTTACGGATGGGAGTCATGTTGTCAACCGCAGGTCTAATAATAAATGCGTTCGTGGTTGTGGTTGGAGCATTTGGAATGAACATAAACATTGACCTTTTCAAAGACGACACTGATGCTGAAAAGGACATTGGTATGAGTAAATTTATATGGACAGTTGGCGGTTGTACCACTGGTAGCATCTTTCTGTATGTTGTTGCTATTGCTTGGTGCAAGCAACAAAGGCTTCTAGAGTAATGTCATGACTCTTAAAGGCATAATTACTTCAAACTATTGATTTCTACAACATTTCTTTGGTTCATCTAGACCTGACCCGTGTAGCATAGCCATGACCGGGTGCGGCTAATAGAGCATGTATGTATATAGAAGTAGCAATGACGCGAAACACTATACGGTAATTAATTGAAAAGCATTTAGTTATTGCGTTATTGTTGGCAAAGAAAGACTTAATATTGTTATGTTTGACATTTGACAAATTTATCAATTTATCATTACATCTTAATATTGCTATCCTGGAACGGATATAGTAATATTAGAACCAACTATCATAAAAACAAGGCATAATTATGTGTAGACAGTTAGAAAACTTATTGTAATTCTCATTAAGTTTATACGAAATCAAAATAATATATAATAGTTTAAAGAAAACTATAATGAGAAACACGCTGATGATAGAAGTGATCACATATTTGGCAACTTTAAGTTCAGGATGTAACCTTCCATCTCACACCCTATCTAGGAACTATCTCAGATATTGAAACGTCATTTTTCGAATGTTGGGACGATCTTCATCTCGATTTTAATGGTTTATGTTTTTCAAAACCGCTGCTACTTGTTGAGGAACTGTACTCACTTAGGAGTGGCATTTCAGGATCAGTGTTACTACGGATGAAAAATGCAGGCTCTGAGGGTACTGGAAGTGTAACAGATAAGCTATTAAGCATAAGAACAACTGAAGCCATGGTTGGCCTATCATTAACTTTTTCTTGAACGCACAATAACCCAATATGGATGCTTCTAATTATGTCGTCCAGTGAACCTGATCCTGCCTTCAATATTGGATCTATCATATTTACTGTTGTCCCATTCCTCCATGTTTTCCATGCCTAGAAAAAGATTAACAGTATGTTATTCAACATCTAATAACTACAATGAAAAATGATTTTGGCAAGGAAATCAATGCTTCCTCGCTAATAACATGTTTTCAAAAAAATCCTTTATAACTACTTGGGGTACTTACAAAGCTAAGCAAGTTTTCAATGCTATCTTCATTACGAAAACATTGGTTTTTCTGACTAGTTACCATCTCCAACACTACCACACCAAAGCTAAAGACATCCGATTTTACTGAGAATTGGCCGTGCATTACATATTCGGGTGCCATATAACCACTGAAGAGAACAAGACAGCAAAGATTTAAGCACTTTCACATTTGGAGGGAATAAACAAGAGAACTATCTAATGATATTGTCCGAAGTATATATAAATACTTACTAGGTTCCAACAATTCGACTAGTGTCGCCTTGAGTTTCCTCTGGTTTGAACAATCTCGCCATGCCAAAATCTGCAATTTTAGGATTCATATCGGCATCTAATAAAACATTACTAGTTTTCATATCCCTGTGAATAATCCTTAGACGTGAATCTTCATGAAGATATAACAGTCCCTTTGCAATGCCTTTGATGATGTTATATCGTTTTTCCCAGTCAAGAAGTGTACGCTTAGTGGGATCTACAAACGCCATCAGAAAACTATATTTAATAAAACAAAAACAATATCTCCTAACTCAAAAGTGTGTCATTTTGTAGACCCTGTAATGGATTTATATCAAAGATTAAATTCTTAGTATATAGTATTTACTTAAGACAAAGTTTGATTATTATTTGTATTTGTTATGGGTCGAATTCTAGTTGTTGTTATGGGTCAAAGTAGGCACCCAAACAACCCACCCGTTTCTAGAAAAACAGTTATTATGGTTAAAGTAGGTATTGGCAGTTATTCACCAAGGGTCACATTGGTTGGAATTAACTATCAATTAGAAAGGTCATGTCATTTAAGTATGTATATATATGTTTTCTCACAAAAAACATAGTAACAATTTCATAAATAAAGTCTATATTGCAGTAAACCTTTGTCTATTTTACTTACAATCATTTTGCATACAACTCACACAAACACAGAACCAACAATGGTAAACTTCAAACACATACTAAGGTCTAGAAATGTTGGCAAGAAACTTGTGACACAATGGTATCAGAGCCAAGGCTCTCAACCATGGGAAAGGCCAACACCACAGATTGACCAAGGTTTCTATACCGGAAGATATCTACGTAGGGAAACACCAAAACGTGTGTATCAATGGAATACTAGAAGGAAAAGCATCTCTCCAAAAGGAAAGGAGATGCTTGTGAAAAAGGTCTTAGAGAATGAAGCATACAATGATGCCAAGTTGAAAGGAAGACAAAAGAAAGAAGTGCCTGTGAAAACAAGAAGAGAAAGAAAATCAAGATGCTACATTTGTAGACAAAGAGGACATGCTTTCTGGGCATGTGAGAATAGGAAGAAGATTTCAGTGGCAGAATCAAACCAGGATGCATATACAACATCACAAATCCTTGAAGAGGAAGTCAAGTACCCTGAAACAGTCCATGTAATTGGTGATTACATGGTTTAGGGGTCCAATGACAAGTCCTGGAATGAGATTTGGTATGTTAGCAACCAATACAAGTTTCATCTCTGCCATAGAAGGAAATTGTTCAAGAAAATCAAATACAAATTCAAGATGATTGGCAGAAAAGAAACTGAAAGAAAATTTATATTTTCTTATGGTATTGGAGATGTTGGTGTGAATACAGAAAATGGTGAAGTTGTGATACAAAATGTTCAATATACTCCTGAAGTATCATTGAATATTCTGAGTTATGATTTATTGGAAGATCAAGGTTACATGGTGAAGATAGACAACAATAAGTGCACCATCAAATATATGTTTGAGGAAGAAAAGATTGGAAAAAAAGGGAACTGAACACAGACAACATAGATCAAGTTTGGGGGCCAAAGCATGCAATTAGAGAACACAACAAGTACATGGAGGAGTACTTTGAGTAACTGGATTCAAAAGAAGAATGCTCTCTGGTTAAAGGGTTAGAGGAACTAAGTTGTGACAGAAAGGATACCTATGTTGATGAGGAATTTATAAGTTGGAATGGTACACTCTATGCTTTGAAAGTGAATTCTTTTAACAGGTTCATGTCATTTATCAATTTACTTAAAAGAGATAGCATAGTGTACAATAATTGGGAAATGTTCAGTAAGAAATACATTGATATGGCGAAATGGTTCTACATGGTGTATCTTAACTATGGTGTATCTTAACTATGATGTTCTAGACAAGTTACCACCAACTATAGGAGTGATTCAGATCAATTTGCTTGGTTTACACAAAATAGTAGATAGCCTCGGAGGCTATATTGCAGTTACTTTGAGTGGCAAATGGGGAACCATTGCCCAATTGCAAGGCCTAACAGCTGAAGAAGCAAGTGCAGTACAAGACTGCTACAAAAAGTTCATAGATTTGATTATGGTGTACCCTGACACTGCTCAAGTACCATGGATAGAGAAGTCACAAAAGGATGTGGGAGAAAGCAGTTGGACTGCAGAACAAAGAAACTCACAAGACTTGCAGGGTAGAGCAGTTAGGGATGGACATGCAGAGCAAGAAATGGGCAGGTTTGGTGTTAGGATTAATGGCAGTAAAGAACAAAAGGAAGAAGGAACAAGCAGTGAAGAAGACAATGATTTTGATATCATTGTGTGAAGAAATGGAAGCAAATCACTCAAGACTTTGATATTAAATCATTAGAGAGGAGATGTAGACCCTGTAATGGATTTATATCAAAGATTAAATTCTTAGTATATAGTATTTACTTAAGACAAAGTTTGATTATTATTGGTATTTGTTATGGGTCGAATTCTAGTTGTTGTTATGGGTCAAAGTAGGCACCCAAACAACCCGTTTATAGAAAAACAGTTATTATGGTTAAATTAGGTATTGGCAGTTATTCACTAAGGGTCACATTGGTTGGAATTAACTGTCAATTAGAAAGGTCATGTCGTTTAAGTATGTATATATATGTTTTCTCACAGAAAACATAGTAACAATTTCATTATCAAATAAAGTCTATATTGCAGTAAGCCTTTGTCTATTTTACTTACAATCATTTTGCATACAACTCACACAAACACAGAACCAACAATGGTAAACTTCAAACACATACTAAGGTCTAGAAATGTTGGCAAGAAACCTATGACACACATTTAATTGGCCAAACATCATTAAAGTATCAATCAATGTTAATATCTTTTTCCGCTAAGCAATTTTTACAAAGAAAATTAACTTCAATTCTTCGGCTACAGGCAGTGTTACCAAAATCAAATCACTTGACGCTAATTGTTACATTGTAAACAAATAGGTGTATTTTGTTAATTAGGAACTACACAAATGTAAAGGAATCAAGGTGAGGTCGAAAAATATAGGCCAAGTCAGAGCTTACCAAATATAAACTGATCAAGACTAGCATTTGGCAAGAACTCGTATACGAGAAGTCGTTCGCTTCCTTCTAAGCTGAAACCAAGCAACCTAACCAAATTACGGTGTTGAAGTTTCGCAACCAGCAAAACCTCATTCTTGAATTCTAAGTCACCTTGCCCAGAATCTCTTGCAAGCCTCTTTACTGCTATCTCTCGTCCATCTTCAAGTTTACCCTAAATCATTTGAGAACATATATCAATGGTCATGTTACATTAAAATATAAAATGATTTTTGGGAAATAAATAGCAACATAGAGATGTGTATACCTTGTAAACCGCTCCAAAGCCGCCTTCCCCTAGCTTATTCTCTTCAGAGAAGTCATTCGTTGCTACTTTTACTAAACTAAAATTATATTGCAATGATTCAGCGGTTCCAATATCCATACTTTCAGCTGGCAGATAAAGAGAGTTAGAATTTAACTTGACGACACAGTATGATCCCTATAGTATATGACCATTGTATAAATTACAAACGCCGAACTTACTCTCTGTATTTACGGTCTGTGGTGTTTGCTGCTGCTTTTTTCTCAATCTTATGAAGATACAAATGGAAGTGATTACTATCATGGCACTGACTATTACTATTATCACAATTCGTGTTGCATTTTTGCCTGCAAAAATATACATCTCATGAAATAGTTGTCTTACTTTGAATGCACCGATATTAGAACATTCAATCTGTTTAGAAATGTGAGAACTAAACAAAGATGCATGTATGCTATGATCAAATGCCTCAGATTCATCCAAGACAGTAAGAAAAAAAAAAAGGCACAACCCGACCTATTTTTCTCAAAATATAGGCTTAGGTTAGCATTAATAGAATTTACTGTAACTTAATTTAAGTTTCTTGTCTTTGTACGTAAATCTGTTATCTCAACCAATAAAATGAAATTAACCTCCTAGCTAATATATTTAAATTTGCGACGCGTCAGCAGTTTTTACATTATGCGAGTGTCTCTTGTAATCCTTTTACCATATATAGAAGCTACGTTATTTAAAGTAATGATATCAGTATATATTTTTGCAAGAATAAAAACTCCACTCGAGCCGCATTTTGGTAACCTGTCCATAAACTACCTAGTAAAACCAAAAAAGTCTGACTAATCACTAGCTTTGCACGATTCTAGATTGTATGGCTATGACTAAATGTGGCAAAATAGGTGGGTCGGGTCGGGTCAATCGGTCTAGATGGGTTTGGGTCTAAACGTGTCCGGGTCTAGATGGGTCTTCTAGAAACATGAGTCTAAATGGTCCAAGTCTAGATGGGTCTTCTAGAAAGATGAGTCTAAATGGGTCCGGGTCAAGATGGGTTTTGGTCATTTTCAACTATTATTTTATTATATATTATTTCTTTCCTGTAAAATATGAAAAAAGTGAACAAAAAGTAAAAACAAAAAAAATGACCCACTAGACCCGCCTAGACCGAACTAGACCCATCTCTTAATAAATATTTACCCAACTAGACTCATGTTTTAACCAATGGGTCTCAATTTGCCACCTCTGGCTACGACGGCTATATGATGAAACTAAACCTTATTGACCAAGTCTACAAGACAGACCTGATAACCCTCTTGATCTACACATTCAATTGTGTTGAGCTAATGCCACACATTCTTCAATTCTATTATTGCTGAAGAATGAAGACAAGTTCTCCATAACTATTGCAATATGATCCTGACATGACTTATTTTATTGAAAAGAACTGAAATAAAAGTTATGTTGTTAACAAGAACGCGTAAACAGTAATAAGTTTGGATATGTGGCCGTTGTTAAAGGTTATTTTCTTTTAATGTCATAGAAAATATCATTCAAAACTAATGTGAAACTAGGGATTACAGATGCTAATACAATCATCCAGCACGAAAACACCAAACCTATAAAAAAAACAATCTTAGGACCTCGTAAACACCTAGGGACAATAGCATAACCAGTTATGTCCCCATTATATTTATTGATGTGTACAAACATAAAGTTTGTCCAAACTTTAAAAAAGTAAGGATCAGTTTGATAAACTTAAGTTCATAATGCAAGAGGAAGCATAGGACATTTATTGTTACCAAATTTATCTCTGTAAACATATGAAATTGCACTTTTTATCCTACATGTGCGAATATTGTGATACATTTTTGATATCTTTGCATTTATAGACATTCTATTTTTAGACAAATTCCAACGTCAATTCAGAGATGTGTGCAAATGATACGTTTGCTTTAATGTATGTTTTTAACCGATTAACCCTAGCTTAAAATGCATTGTTCCATACCTGGTGGCGGCGGGGGTATTGCTATATTACTCTTGTTAAACCATTGTTGAGTCTCGTACCTAAAGTTACACATAGGGAGAAGAGTTCTCCCTCCCATTCCCCCTCTATACGAATTTGAAAACTGATCAATTACATCTATCAAGCAATCACTGCACTGCTTGCTTATTAAATCTGGAGTACACTGCACAAGCCCATAAATGATTGTGTTATCAAACCCAGGTGTACTCCCGGTGGCAAACTTGCGAAGCGAATCACCAGCAGCCGCTTTGGCTGTCAGATCGTACAACAACGGCTGTAGGGCCATATTGAAACGATCTGGATCAGTTGAGTAATTTTGCGGGTTCCAAGTAATGTATCGCGGCTTCGGTTGATCTTTTCTCAATAAAGTCTGGTTGGAGTACTTTAACAAGCAGTAGTCGTAGTATACGGTTGCTTCCTTTTGGTTAGGGCAACCTTGTCTCAAGTTATCAATGGCGCCACTGAGACAACTCTGACACTCATAAGAATTGACATCACCTCGGCATAGGGCCATTGAGTTGACTGTATCAATGCCTTCCCCGGTGGAGTAGTTAAAGAAACCGAAGCCAGAGTTCGTGCTAGGGAGGACAGAGAGGGTTGTGTCTAGATTTTTTTCAAACATATAATTAGCAGCTTTCTCACACGTAATGTTAAGGAAATTGTTTTGCAATAAGGTTGGGGATGGTGATGGCGGCGGGGGTATTGCTAGATTACTCTTGTTAAACCATTTTTGAGTCTCGTACCTAAAGTTACACGTAGGGAGAACAGTTCTCCCTCCGACACTCCCACGATACGAAGAATTTAAAGCTTCATCTATTACACCAATCAAGCAATCTCTGCACTGCGTGCTTGTTAAATTTGGAGTACACTGCACAAGCCCATAAATGATTTCACTATCGCCACGTGTACTCCCGGTGGCAAACTTGTGAAGCGAATCACCAGCAGCCGCTTCGGCTATCAGATCATACAACAATCGCCGTAGGGCCATATTGAAACGATCTGGATCAGTTGCATTTTGTGGGTTCCAAATAATGTATCGCGGCGTCGGTTGATCTTTTCCCAATAAAGTCTGGTTGGAGTACTTTAACAAGCAGTAGTCGTAGTATACGGTTGCTTCCTTTTGGTTAGGGCAACCATATCTCAAGTTAACAATGGCGCTACTGAGACAACTCTGACACTCATCAGAATTGATATCACCTCGGCATAGAGCGATTGAGTTGACTGTATCAATGCCTTGCCCAGTGGAGTAGTTAAAGAAACCGAAGCCAGAGTTCGTGTTAGGGAGGACGGAGAGGGTTGTGTCTAGATTTTTTTCAAACATACTAGTGCGATGAGCAGCCGTTTCACACGTCCTGGTAAGGAAATCGTTTTGCGATAAGGTTGGGGTGGAGAATAAATATATGAAAACAAGCACGAGCCACATGGGTAGTTTTTCGGTGAGTATGATCATGTTTACATGCATGGAACGATTTGAAAAATTGGATATTTTATAGGGTCATAAGAAATAATGAACAACTTTCCAAAAATCCATCTTTCAAATCCACTATATGAATATTTTTGCCACGTCTATTTAATTATTTTGAGAGAAAGGTATGTGTACCTACCCATAGACAATCATCATATATGACAGCCACTCGTTTCTTCTTACGTCAATTCGTATTCTCCAGAGTTTTTATTCATGCATGGAACTTTATTATGACTTGACAAATATATCCTCAAGACACTTCAAAACCCCATTTAAAAGACCTGCTATTTCGTCAAATTGTATTCTCCTGGCGATCTAAACGCATTAGAATATTATTATTTTTATTTAATATTATACACCGCCAATAATTATACTTATATACTAATCCTTGGGCTTTTCCTCCCAATTGCTCTCACCACACTTTGTGGTACAACCACAATAGCATGCATTACCACCAAAAGTGCTCCCCCACACACTTGCTATTTTGCAACTACAGTTCTTTATGAGGGGAGCTACAGTAACTTGAACAGTAATATTAATTTTTTAATGTGTGTATACTCTCCAATCACAGAACACAAATTCTCATTTGCCTTCTCCCCTCACTCGGTTTCTCTCTATAATTATCTCCCACATATTCTAGATTTCTTCGGAGTCGCAGACCACACACACACACCAGACACGCACAAACCAAAAAAACGTTGATCATCTAGAGGAAGATCCATAGGTGGAAAAACCACAGCCCAACCAAATATTCAGATTCAAGATCAAACAATTCAGTTTCAATTCAATGTCATTAAAGCAAGGTAAAATTAGGTTTTTGCTGTTTTGCTTTTTTCCTTTCCTTCATATCTTCGATGAGTAAGTAGTTTTGTGATCTTTAGCATATTATAAGATGTGGTTTTGAAGGAATTATAAATTCAACGGATAGATTTTTAGGTATGGTGATTGATAGAATTAGGGTTTTTGCGTAATTGGGGGTTTGTGATTTTCTGTGTTAGAGGTTAATTAGTGTAGTGGGTTTTAGGTATTTCGTGATCCTAAACATGTTTTTAACTCTTAATCGTAACCTGGAATATCAATTGTTAGGATTTTGATTTAGGGTTCATACAGTAAATTGGGGGTTTTTTAATCTGTTGTGTTTTACTGTGATTAGGTGCTTAGGTTATTGTTTATACATGTTATTGATCATGTCATAATAATATTATTTGATTCATGACTTTGTATGCTTTGAATCTTTGACATGTTATAGAAATACTAATAGCTATCATGTTTTGCACTAGAATGAGCCGAGAGGAATGTTAAAAATAATCCGCAATCGATGATAAAAGCTACACAAACAGATGGTTGATCAAGACACAAACGATGATAAAAGCTACATAAATATTAGCAGAAAGAGGGTTTAAAACTTTACATTATGAATGGGGAAGAAAAGAAAGAGGGAATCTAATTTTTACCTACCTTTAATAGGAATGTGAATATATGATAGTGGCGATGTGGTATAACATAACTTCAAATGGAATGTGGATGCAAATTAGGACCACCAAGTTATGGTGTAGTAGAATAAGTATAAGTTTAGCAGTTACTTTTATATTTCGGGATTTTATTTGTGTGATATAAATATAATGTGTTAATATATTATTAATGTGTTAGTAAGTGGCTTTGAACATGATATTGCGATTTTATGAGAAGCCGTAAAGTGGAAATTTATGCTTTTTAAGATTAGTATGTGTTCTCGAGTCAATGTGAACTGAAACAACAGTGTCAGCTATTTTATTTTCAGTTCTTAAGCAACTTATTTGATTGCAGATTGAAGCATGAGCGGAATAGCAACCTCAATGACATTAGCAACATCCTGACGTAGAAGGAGGCATCACAAGACCGCTATCCTGCATTTCACTGCTGCCAGGTATCATGTACCTATACCATTCGCTCCTATCCGTATCACTATTTACCTCATTTTTTATTTCACGTGTTTCTGAAAATTGTGTTTTGATTTGTTTATTTTACAGGATTATAGTATAGGAAACTAGGTGCGATAGCAATTGACCTACAGTCGGTACAGAACATAGTATTGGATACAGGGGCCGCAGCTTAAGAGCACATTGATGCTGCTTTGGGTGGTGGAAATTTGAGGGAAGGCGTGCGGCTACCTTTCTGAGCCATCGCGCGATGATCATCCCGTTTTGGTCTAGATGTGATCGTATGTATGTATGTGTAATAGGTGTTGAACAATCAAACATCACATCACAATTCTTCGTTGGTGTGCATTCTTTGTTGGTATGTGGTTCGGCTGTTTGTGTTGAAATTCACCATGCCACATCTGATGAAAATTATAATCTGCTTGCTATAGCAATAGGTACGACACTTACTTTTGCATCTACTATTTTTACGTGTATCAGTGATCATACCAGGTACTAAAGATATTAGCAACTTTATTATACAAATTTAACATAAACCAGCTAAATTTCAAACACTTTTTATATGGTTTTGGAGCTGGTCAAAGAGGAAAGCGTGTATCTGTCTCTGGTATGCAACTATTGTGCATTCACAGGTACCCATGAAAGTAGGTATACATATAGGCTTGATCCGTCTACTGCAATTGTTAGACCTAGGCTGGTAAAACTTTTTATGTCTGTGAGATAGCAAGTAAATACAAGTTACGGGGTATGTGGCATCATTTTGCATTACTTATTTGATATACTAAAAAGATGATCTACTGTACTTATTCGGATTCTGAATTTCATTCACTTACAATTGTTTCAGGTCTTTTCTACCAGACTGGTGCTCACTCCTTGGAGGAAACGTTTGGTGGATTTGGGGAGGTTACTGAAGGTGAGAATATGTGAGTTTTAAACATGTGACATGTCTAATTATAGATTTTCAGTATGATGGTAAGGATGCAACTTTGTTATCATTGACTCAGACGGGAGTGGAGAAAAGCTGAGTAGAGCCAATAAAGGAAGACGGAGAAAAACCACCGAGACTGAGTTATGGCTGTTGCACCATTTTTCTGCCAATATGCAGCTATAAGGGGTGTTTGGCTATGCTTGCTGCAAATTGATTATAATCACACATGTTTTGAAAATTCATAATGTACAACCAAGCTCTTTTACTGTGAACTCTGAATATCATTCTAAGCGAATTGAAGTTGTGAGACAATGTAAACCTGTATCTTTTTAAACTATAATTGTAATTACCAAATTTGATTGTTGTATACTGTTGTGCCTATTCAAGGCCAACCAAGAGTATCCAATTACAATGTTGCTATGCTGGATTTCTCGGCACAAACTATTGTGCCTATTCAAGGTAACTTCCATTTAGGTTTTTGTTTGGGTGTTGACGTGTTAAACACATATAAAATCACTGTTTCTTGGTTGCTGAGTGTCTACGTACTTTTTTTTAAATGCAAGTCTTTTTGGGTCAGAACCTTATTAATGTGGCATTTCACTTTATGCAGAACCATCTTTTCCGTCAAACAACCAAAATTCCTTTCTGCAATCAAGATTTGACTGGCGAGAAAAGCAAACGAGACACAAAAGAAAGAAGGGTTTCCAGTGTAACGTCGGGAGTTCTGTTGCTTTTAATGCAGCTCAAAGCAGTTTACTCAATGGTGATTGACTTTAATAATGCGTCTTATGAAAACATTGTGCATTCATGTCAGTGGACAATGTCTAAAGACTTTTCTGTTTATTCACTTATGCAGATGCTCAGACCCCTGTTTCAACAACTAATATTGTTGATGGTCTAGGAGATCGTAAGTACAAGCGTGTAAAAACAGCTGGCCAGCAAGGTCAGGAGGTCCTCTGCCACAATCGTCGAAGACACACACATAACGGCAAGGAGCAGCTACATGTCATTGGTAAACAACAGGCTCTTTTGTCAAATAACGGTAAAGATTAACCTTTATTGCTTATTAGCCAGTAACCTAAACAACTGACGTTAGCTTTTTATGCATCTGTCTTTGACTAACATGATTATTAATATGCCTATTCCCTTTATGCAGGTGCATCTCCTCAGTCAAAGTATCACAATAATGAAGCCGTTTGTTGTGGGACTCAGACTTGCCCACATAATGTGACCAATCATTTCAGCCCAGAAGTCATGCGCAGTAATCAGGGTTGTGTTATAAAAAACCTCTGTTGAACAACCACCTGCTTTGTCAAATGAAGGTGAGGATCCATATTTCTTATTCAACAGTAACAATTTTAAGTAGCTCACCATTTTTTATATATGTATCTTTTAACAAAACTAATATTCATAACCATATTTCCTTTCTCCAGGTATATCTACTCGAGTGCGAAAGCACAATACCCGAAGAGTTAGGTGGCCTGGTGGCCAGGCCTTGCGTAATGTTAGGCGACGCATAAACTTACAGGCTGTTGAAACCAGCAAACAGTGTGTTGCAAGCGTATCTGGTCAACGACCAACTACTTTGTCGATTGAAGGTAAATATTGTCTTCTGTTGTTTACCATCTGTTATTCTTAGTAGAGAATCATAATTTTCACTAGATACCAATTATGAAAATATATATTAATATACAAATTTCCTTTATATGTTACAATGTCAACTGTCAATAAAGTTTACAAAAAGTAGAATATAGGGGGCACGGGAATATAGTAAGAAAGAAAGAGAAAAACGATAGAAATCACACTTATAAGATGATATCACTTATATGCAACTAAAGTTTTTATATTCTTCTTTGCCATCTTTGATAACTGGTAGGTTTCTATAATCAATGCAAGGATATCAGTGTTAACGAGCTTTGCTCATTTTAGTGTGAACAGTACCTTTACAGCTATATCATATCGTTTGCAACCCGTTAAAAAGAAAAAATTAAAAAAAAGTTAAAAAAAAATGCCAGTAACATACTTGCTGGAAATAGAAAGTAGGGCACGTGGGTGGGCTTTTGCTAAATAATTAGTTTCTTATGTTATTAAACTCATGGGATGTCTTTGTATTATTATTATTATCATTCAATATATAATCGTTCAATTGTAGACATTGTTATTGCTAAAATAGTTATGGGCAGATACAGGTCACTACGTAAACGAGGCGTGTGACTGCTGCCGTGGAAATGCTTCAATTTTGGATGACATCATGGTTACAAAGGCAGTTTTTCATGAAGCACTAACAATTGTTCCAGAGCCACCTAAGCAAAAGAAGAAAAAAAACAAAAGGGTTGAAAGGCGTGCTTGATAGTGTCATTTTATAGATGGTTTTAACCTCTGTGAAAATATGCCCATTTTTGCTTTATGCCTCTATGAAATATATATATATATTGTGCCAAATATGAGGTAGATTTGAAGTGTGTGTAACCTCATATGTGTATTGTTTAAACACCAAATGGTTGTAGCTATTTTGGGTATTTAACAAACACCCGCCACAGGATTTTCCATGTATGTAAAAAAGCATAAGGTATGCTGGACTGTTTTTTGTTGCATTCAGTTTGATTGACTTTTCTTTGGCAAAACACCCCGCGGCAACGCGCGGGTTTCCCAACTCGTATTACACATAATAAAAGATGTTAAACAAAAGAAGGTTGTTGTTCATAAACTGTGGTTTTTTATTTATTTATGAATTTTTTAAGCAAAAGCCAGCTTGCTTTGTTGAAAACAATAGGTTTGCGTGAGAAGACTTGAGGTCAAGCAAATTTGAGCCACGCAACTATCAGAGGATACAATTTGTGCACGCCAACAATGACTTCCAAGTCTTCCGGGCCCCAAAATGAAAAGAAGCAGGGAGGCTAACTCGATCCTGTGCAATTCAAATTTATGTGAGAAGTATCTATTGTCATAAGTATTCATTGTGCTTTTTGATACTATTTGACCATTTGTAAGGCTTATCGTATTTTTTATAAGCAGTTTGCAAGTTGCTACGGTTTATCCCACATCGGAGTAGAAGAAAATAATGTGTTGAGGGCTGNTTTTTTTTTTTTTTTTTTTTTTTTTTTTTTTTTTTTTTTTTTTTTTTTTAGATCTTTTCTAGCAAGGTTAATCATAGAATTATTCTATATGTTCAAAATACAAGAGCAGACTAGCAGTGGCATTGCACTGGATATATAAGTTTTGTCTAAAAGGGAATTGAAACAAATCCAGTAGTGAACAACCCAAAAAGGTGAACTTTTTGTATAGGATTTATGAGATATTTTTAAGTTTAAAGCTCAATCTGGTGTTAAAGCTTGACTAGAACATATTAATAAAACCACAAAGAGTTTCCAAACAAATCTTTACCATATAATTATTACTAGTATATAACTACATGATCGGTTGGAGTACATAAAATAAATAAATAAAATAAAATAAAATAAACATAAAAAAGAACTCTCCAGAAATAAGCATATGCCACTTGATGCAACGAGCACACGGCATTCTTCGGTGAAAGGCGAAAAACTATATATTTCGGTCTGTGCTCATGCGGTGATTGTGTGCTTTTTCCATTTTACAGCTTGGTTTCTATATACAGCCATCCTTACTTACTGATTCTAAGTGTTGGATGTGGTGAAGAAGGAGGGTTCGCCACTCCAACGTGGCAGCCTCGCCGGGCTTCGCCGCCACACCGCCCCCCCCCCTCTTTGGAGCTCGCCGTTTGCAACCTCCTCGTCTGCACGAAGAGGTGAAGCGTTGTACTTGTTGCAGCTTTTTTTATTTTTTATTTATTTTTTTTAAAGAAATGTGATTATTTACTAATTAGTTATATATTAAGTTCTTTAATCGAGTTGTAACATTTTTTAAAGTACGAAATGAAAATACGTTAAACATTAAAACGAAAATACATTAAACATAGAAGCGGAAATTAAAATTCCTAAACTACGATACGTTAATTAAAACATGAAACAACGAAACAGAAACTGAAAGCCCTAAACTACAGTACGATACGATAAAACTACGAATCAGTAAAACGAATTATCCGAGACGTAGCCCTCGTGACTCGAAACACTCGAATCGTCATCACTCGTTGACATACGGGGCAATCCATGTGCGATTCGATATGCACAACGAGCATTCCTCCGAGCCTGTTTAGCTCGAAAGTATTCCTCAATAGCTCGTGCCTCTTCTTCTTCCTCTGCTTGAACCTTCAACAACTCTTGCATATCTTGCTCGTACAGTTCTTCATCAGACAATGGACGTGGTTGGTTTTGTGGTGGAATGTTTGGCGGTGGGTTGTAGTGTGGTGGTGGATTGTTTAAAGGTGGAAACAGAACTTCCGGTGGAGTGTTTGGTGGTGGATTGTCATACTGGAAAACGGGAAACAAATCTTGTGGTGGATTATGGCTTGTTGATTGTCGTATGGGAACACGGGGAAAAGTTCTTCGGGAGGGGTGTTGTAAACTGAAGCGTTATCTGGTGAATTGTTGTTAGCCATTGGTTTGAGAGATGAAAGTTGTGATTTGTGTATGACTTGTGTGTGATTTGTGTGTGTTTTGAGAAGAACTGGGCACGACTATTTATAGGGCCGTTTGAATACATTTCAAATAAAAATTTAGCCCGCTCTTGAATTTGAATTTGAATTCAAACGTTTAACCTCCCATTTTTTGAATTTGAATTTTAAATTTGAATTCCACACGTTTTGTACGATTGAATATTAAATGTGTACTGCACACATTTTTTTGAATTTGAAATTTAAACCGTTAACCGCCCATTTATTAGAATTTGAAATTTCAAATTTATCCCGATCAGGTTTATCCACTCCTATATATAGGATATACTATCATAGAATTTGTCACACACTTCACTTTCTAATGAAATTCACAATGGCTAATCGTTGGTCTATTGAAGAAGAAAGTTTGCTAGCCGATATGTGGCAAAACGTTCACGAATTCAATACCGCCGAAGGACCTTTTTGGCAAGTCGTAACAGAAAGGTTCAATGAACAATCAGATGGTCCTTTTCGTAACAAAAGCCAGATTACAGGTAAGTGGGCAAGGATGAACTCCGATTGCCAAAAATTTCATGAAATTTACTTGACTTTGTAGCCTACACGTGAGCCAAACGTTCGTGTTGAAGATGCAATGAACGTGTACACAGAACGCCATGGTGGGCAACCATTCAAATATTTTCACGTTTGGGTGATTTTGCATAACAACCACGCCTGGAACCGCCTTTAGGAATTAATGGCTTTTGTATTCTGTATCGTGTGTTTGTTTATTGTTAATACAAATATCCCCTAAAAACGTTATTTATATTTTAACGATCTTTGCTAAGTTTTGTTAATGACAAAGTACAAACTTTAGATTGTAATAAAATATCACTTTAGTTTCTAAGTCTTATATAACTAGACTTTACATTTCTATTTAAACATAAACATGGTTTTATTTCTTTAAATGGAAACATCATGTCATGCATTCATGAATAGGTTATGTGTTTAACTTGCCATGAAGTCCTTACATATTTTGGAAGTATTCCAAATGTGATTAAATGCATGTGGTCTAGTAATAAGTTAATGTGACTTGTTTCTTTAATTGGAAATGTCACATCATGCATTCATGTGTGTCTAACTTGCTATGATACTTGCTTACACACTTTGGAAGTATTACATGTTAGCATTTACTTGATATGACATTGCTTGGCTTGAAACATAAATGTCATGTCTCTAGTTAGTCTTGTTACATCATGCTCATAATTAGCTTTTGTCATTATGCAATTAAGGTAAGATTGTGTGTTTGACTCATCATAAGCTTTATGTATGTTTGGCTAGTACTTAGGTTTGATGTGACTTTGTTTGGTATGTAAGTTAAGTGTCTTACATGCCTTAAAAGTGTTTTGTCACATCATGTTTTTAATATGTTCAAGTCACATCATAGTTATGGTAAGTTGTGTGTTTGACTATCCATAAGCCTTATTCTACAAGCCATGTTTATGACATGTAATAAGTTGATGTGACTTAGGTTGGTTTGGAACTTATGGCAAAGCCCTTTTGGTTCAGACCTGGCGGAACCCTGGGAATACAAGGGCGGAACCCTGGTGAGGGTTCCGCCGGGTCCGCCAGATCTGTTGAAGGTTTTGCTATAAATACCAAACCATTTGTAGCATTTTTCTCTTGATCACTTAGAAACATATTTCACATATTTTCTCTCATAGATCTCAGAATCTACTAACTTGTGTGAATCTCTTATGTAGTCAAGGAGATCACAATCCATTCAAGAAGTTACAAGTTTCAACACAAAGTTGCAAGACTTGTTAGCTTGGTCATGTATAAGCTTAGGTAGTTTATACTTCATGTGTATTGTGTATCAAGTGATCGGTTAGTATTTTAGGCCTCAAAATACATAGTGTGTCGGGAGTTGTTGTACCCTTGTAAAAGAACTATCGGGAGTGGTTGTACCCTTGGTAAAGAACTCGACATCTAGCCTTGTGTCGGAAAAAGGAATTAGGCGACGTTAGGTTGGTTCTACCTCGAACTAGAACTCGGTATCTAGCTTTGTACCGGATAAAGTGTAAGCGACGATTGTAAAGGTTTCTCCACCGAGAAGGAGTTTGTTGACTAGTGCTTGAAACTCTCGAGTTGGATACTCGGGGCGTGGACGTAGGGCAAGGACAAGAGAGGTCCTTGTAGCCGAACCACGATAAACAATCGTATTGTGGTTTGATCGTTCTATCTCTTTACTTGCATGTTTTACATATTGTGTTTAGTTTGCATATTGTCTTTGAGTTGGTTAAAGTGTTTCAATTCACATCTTAAAGTAAAACGTCAAGTATATCTTTAATTAAAACGGATAGTTTTCAAAAGATAATTAACGTAAAAAGCGGTAAACTATTCAAGCCCCCTTCTAGTTTTCCACAATTGGTATCAGAGCTACGTTGCCCAAGGATTTTTAAAATAGATTGTATTTTAAAACTTGGAACGTTCCATGGATTTTGAAAATATCAAAGAAGGAAAATTTATTCAAAAGCTACCGCTATTTGAAAAAGAAAACTTTCTTGAATGGAAAAGTAAATTTGAGAGCTATGTGAGATCAATAGATCAAGATCTTTGGCATGTCATTTCTATTGGTGATTTCAAACCAACGAAATCAAGTTTTGAAAATCAAAAGGGTTATCCCAATCTTTATAAAAACATTAGGGCTAAGAAAATGATTTATAAAGCTTTACCAAAGAATGAGCATGAAAAAGTCTTTTTGTGTCAAACGGCTAATGAGATTTGGAAAAATATTCTAAACCGTCATCAAGAAGTATGTCAAGTCAAAGATGATCAATTTGATCTTACATGTGAATTAGAAGTCTTAGAAAGACTAATAGATAGACACTTACTCGAAAATTATACATGTACTACTAGTTTAAATGTTTTGAATGAAGGTACAAGTGAAGATGAGTACGTGTGTCTTGATGAACTTGCTTGTGAATCATGGAATGAAACGGAAGTGGAGGAAGACAATGATCCGGTGGGTGATTGTCAATCCATTGAAACGACAAGCAAGGTACATGTTGAAAACAAACATTTTTGCTTTGACACATTCATCTTAGAATTTTCAAGAATAGAAAATGAGTCTAAACTTTTAGGTAACATGAACCTAAAAACTATCTTTAACAATGAGTCTTCAAAAGTTTTCATGAATGACTTTGAAAAAGAAATCTTGTTAGAAGATAAAATGTCTAGACTTAAGAGTGGTGTTGAAATTGATCTAGAATGTAAGCTTTGTCTAGATCACAAACATGAGATTAAAAAGCAAAATGAAAAAGGAAAGATGTTGGCTAAATTTGATGAAAGCTCAAAATCTTTTGAAAGAATGTTAAAAAGTCAAAAGTCGTTTGAAGATAAAACCGGATTAGGATTTGACTCAAAAGGACCATCAACAAGTGAAACTAAGCAAGTAAATTTTGTTAAACCTAGAAGAGAGATGTAGTGATGATCTCTAATGGAAACTCATGATAAAAGGCATTAAGAATATCATGTTTTATGCTTTTATATGATCTTCTAACCCTCTTGGATACATGAGTTTAATTGAGTCATCAAGCATGTCGTCAAAACAAAGATGTTACGCTTTGAGCTTACCATCTTGGTTGCATCGCATTACAACTTAAAAGGTACGCATTCCTTTTACTTGCCTTTGGTTGCCTTTTGCACTATGTGTTTTGGTATGTGTTACTAGTAAGTATGTATCCTAAATGTGTTTACGTGCTAATAGTGATAACATAGATTTTCTTCTAAAAAGTACTTAGTGACTAGTACTAGTAGGAGATATAAGGTGCTTCGGTTCTTTAACCATCAAGAGATAAAACACGAGAAACTCTTTAGTAAGTCTTACGTAACTCTTGTTTACAAGTTGGCTAACTAAGAATTTCCTTAGTGAGAGTGTCTTGCACCTTTGTGATGCTTGCAAAACAAATGTTTGATAAACAACGTTTTTAAACATCATACTTTGTGTCTCAAATTATGTTTTATTTCAAAAGTACTTTTGAGAAAATCTCACATAAAACACATAAAGTGAAATTAATCACATTGGAATACATTTAGATGTTTGGGTGACAAGTAAGTCAAAAACATCTAGGATCTACACATCAAATACGACACGTAGTCTTATGATGTTGTACTTCTTGGACTTTTTCAAAGACAATAAAGCTTTTAGTGTTTTAAGCAAGGAAACCTAAAGAGTCGAGGAATCGTTGAATACAACATTTAACGAAAGATCACCTCCTTCTAAAAAAATCATCTTTGGTAGATGACAACTTAGTCGAAAGTCCAATAATGATAAAGATTTGAAATAACATCGTCTCATCTTTAATCAAACTCCGAATTAAGTATACTTGACATAAGTCACAAAACTTAGTTCAAGAGTCATAGTTGTGTCCAAACAAGTTTATTAAAAACCATTTTTGGAATAAAACAACTAGTGAAACCAAATGGGTCTTTCAAAGTAATCAAAGCTAATTT
>LBNU01015845.1:43182-77418 GCA_014162995.1 Artemisia annua
AAATCGTAAAACACCAAAACGCTTTGTTTAGTGAGAAACATCCTTCCAAACCTTCAATAACCACAAAAGATTCATTCTTTTCACCTCAACAAGCCAAAAACCAATTCCTGCCAAAATTTGAATTCAAACTTTGTGTTTCCAAGGAACCCTTCTAAAGGATCCTTAAGTCAAATTCTCAAATCATCCCATGATTACTTTGCATTGAGTGCACAAGATAATCTCACACTCCATCCTCTTCATTGGATTAACTTCCCTTGATTTGACAACATTCAGAACTCCCTTCCATCATGAGAAACCTCAAGTTTTGTATGGTTAAACATCAAATCAAAACCCTCCTTTTCATGAAACAAACTTCCTATAAGTTTGATCACCTTTGAAACCTTTGAACTCACACCCACAACATTGCCTTTTTCATTCTTGAGAGTATAGCTTACCAAAGAATCAAGATGACAAAATCCAACACCTCTTCCGAAACCTCAAGAAAGACCACTAAGATTAGTGTCAACACTTGTTGCTTCAACAAAACCACAAAACCAAGCCCATGCTCATCAAGTGACTCGTCACTCGATATTTCACTACCTATTCAAGACTACCTAAACCTCCTCAACCCAACATCGTCTACGGGACAATGTGACACCAACACACAAACACTTCAAGATTTGCTAAATCTTGCCACCACATCATCATCTCCTAACCATAGCCCACAAACCTCCTTACCGACAAATGATTTGTCATTTACACCTATGGAACTTTTCCATACACCACCAACACCGCCAACTTTACAAGGACCTTCTCCTTCATCACCTCCATCACCAAAACTAACCTTCATGGAGCTTCTCCATTCCAATCCATTATCACCATCACCATACATGGAAGCATTAGAAGATCTACCGCCTAGGTCATCTAATCCTCCACCGTTGTCACTCTATGACAACATTCGTGAAATGGAAAACCAAAACGAACCCCATCAACCATCCTTGGTTGAAAATTTGGCTTACCGATATGCTAGACCTTCAATCTTTCCACAAGATCAAGGTCACATATGCCAACCATCCTTTGTTTTTCATCCCGTTTTCAAAATCTTTCATACACACCCCAAAGGAGATTCAAGCTTCCGTCACTATTTACCACAAGAACCACCACAACAAAATGAACCTATCTAACACTTTGATTCCCTATTTTCTTTATACAAGAAAATAGAAGCTTCCTTATGGGACACATCTCCAACCATCAAGGAAGAACTCAAAACCCATTTAAACCATCTTCATGCCTTGAAAAACATGGTTGAGTCACAAATCGATCATCTCATGATTTTTCAAACAACATTTGAAGGAAGCAAAAACACATCCCAAACATCCCAATTTGCTCCTTCAAGCTCACACAATCCACCTCCAACAAACCAAACACCTCTTCCATCACACTTTCCCCGCCATGATTGCGGAAGTTGTGAACGAACCGCTCGCATTAGCGAAAGATGTCGTGACGACATTCATGAGCTAACCAACGAAATGAGGTTTATCCTAAACCACATTTTGGAGCATCTTGAGTCTTTGTCTCACCAACCTAGAGTCGAAACTCTCAAACATCAATATGATGTTATCCAAGGTGTCACAAAAACCCAAAAAGGCAAGAGAACTTCTCTTCAAAACCAACCACATCCTCATCTAAAACCCAAAACCCAAAACACATTTTTTTATCCAAACAACCCCATTGTTGTGTTTGGAAAATGTTTCTCAATAAGGAAAGTGATGATTTCCTTTTCAAAGATGTAGGATTTTATTCCAAGTGTCTTTTTTTCTTTTGTCTTTTGATTTTAGAAGTAGGATGTGTGTTTAATCATTTCTTGAGTGTCTACAACTCACATTTATATGACATGAAATTTTATCCTACTTTGATACATGCCTTGTTTGATTAACCATTTAAAGTATTGTGATTGAACTATATTTTGTTATGGTAACTTACATATCTTGTGTCATTATCAACTAACCTTTATTTTGTAGGATACTTCACCCTTGAATCATATACGTTGGTACCCTAGCAACGGGGAGTATTGATCAAGGGGGAGTCAATCATACATTAACCTTTTCTTTTGTGGCGTTCCTAACCTTGAATCATATACGTTGGGACCCTAGCAACGGGGAGTATTGATCAAGGGGGAGTCTATCATAAACTAACCTTTTCTTTTGTAGCTTTCTTATCCTTGCATCATATACGTTGGGACCCTAGCAACGGGGAGTATTGATCAAGGGGGAGCATGAGTGATTGCCTAATTTCACATCATGAATTGCTATAAACTAGTCTTTTGCGGAAACTAACCACTTCTTTGTAGGTTCAAAATCCACGTCTCTTTGCTTGGCACTCCATTTAGGGGAGTATTGTCCAAGGGGGAGCTCGTGCATCAATCCGCTTCACTTCTCTTCTTTTTGTTTCGACAAAAAGGGGGAGAAAATTATATAAACTTGTTTGACTTCTTTGCTTATTTGCTTAACTTGCATATGCATGTTACATCTTTTGCATCAAAACAAGTTTTATACCAAGTTTATAAGACTTAACACTAAAGCTTATGTTTTACTTATAAATAAAGTTTAAGTTTTGTCATCGACAAAAAGGGGGAGATTGTTAATACAAATATCGCCTAAAAACGTTATTTATATTTTAACGATCTTTGCTAAGTTTTGTTAATGACAAAGTACAAACTTTAGATTATAATAAAACATCACTTTAGTTTCTAAGTCTTATATAACTAGACTTTACATTTCTATTTAAACATAAACATGGTTTTATTTCTTTAAATGGAAACATCATGTCATGCATTCATGAATAGGTTATGTGTTTAAATTGCCATGAAGTCCTTACACATTTTGGAAGTATTCCAAATGTGATTAAATGCATGTGGTCTAGTAATAAGTTAATGTGACTTGTTTCTTTAATTGGAAATGTCACATCATGCATTCATGTGTGTCTAACTTGCAATGATACTTGCTTACACACTTTGGAAGTATTACATGTTAGCATTTACTTGATATGGCATTGCTTGGCTTGAAACATAAATGTCATGTCTCTAGTTAGTCTTGTCACATCATGCTCATAATTAGCTTTTTTCATTATGCAATTAAGGTAAGATTGTGTGTTTGACTCATCATAAGCTTTATGTATGTTTGGCTAGTACTTAGGTTTGATGTGACTTTGTTTGGTATGTAAGTTAAGTGTCTTACATGCCTTAAAAGTGTTTTGTCACATCATGTTTTTAATATGTTCAAGTCACATCATAGTTATGGTAAGTTGTGTGTTTGACTATCCATAAGCCTTATTCTACAAGCCATGTTTATGACATGTAATAAGTTGATGTGACTTAGGTTGGTTTGGAACTTATGGCAAAGCCCTTTTGGTTCAGACCTGGCGGAACCTTGGGAATACAAGGGCGGAACCCTGGTGAGGGTTCCGCCGGGTCCGCCAGATCTGTTGAAGGTTTTGCTATAAATACCAAACCATTTGTAGCATTTTTCTCTTTATCACTTAGAAACATATTTCACATATTTTCTCTCATAGATCTCAGAATCTACTAACTTGTGTGAATCTCTTATGTAGTCAAGGAGATCACAATCCATTCAAGAAGTTACAAGTTTCAACACAAAGTTGCAAGACTTGTTAGCTTGGTCATGTATAAGCTTAGGTAGTTTATACTTCATGTGTATTGTGTATCAAGTGATCGGTTAGTATTTTAGGCCTCAAAATACATAGTGTGTCGGGAGTTGTTGTACCCTTGTAAAAGAACTATCGGGAGTGGTTGTACCCTTGGTAAAGAACTCGACATCTAGCCTTGTGTCGGAAAAAGGAATTAGGCGACGTTAGGTTGGTTCTACCTCGAACTAGAACTCGGTATCTAGCTTTGTACCGGATAAAGTGTAAGCGACGATTGTAAAGGTTTCTCCACCGAGAAGGAGTTTGTTGACTAGTGCTTGAAACTCTCGAGTTGGATACTCAGGGCGTGGACGTAGGGCAAGGACAAGAGAGGTCCTTGTAGCCGAACCACGATAAACAATCGTGTTGTGGTTTGATCGTTCTATCTCTTTACTTGCATGTTTTACATATTGTGTTTAGTTTGCATATTGTCTTTGAGTTGGTTAAAGTGTTTCAATTCACATCTTAAAGTAATACGTCAAGTATATCTTTAATTAAAACGGATAGTTTTCAAAAGATAATTAACGTAAAAAGCGGTAAACTATTCAACCCCCCTTCTAGTTTTCCACATTTATGTTAAGTGTAGGAGGTTAACGGCTAGTTTATCGTTATTTTCGTACCGTATTTTTTTTTCATATCGTTTATTTTTTTTTCGTATTGTAACTTTTTTATTTTGATGAAATAAAAATTATTATGTTGTATTGTTATGAATAATTATTGAAATGAATTTAATTTATTTAATGAAACGAATAAAAAAAATAAATGTGTAAGTGGTGGGGCCCATATGAAGAAGTTGAGGTTAGTTGTGAGCAATGTTGCAAAAATCGTGAATCGGTACTGAGGCGGTCGAGGGCCTTGTAGCGATTTTTAGCCGATTAATCGGCCCTAAACCTTGTAATCGTCGATTAATCACCCGATTACCTTGTAAATCTCTCCAAGTTCCAGGGCCTTGTAGCTTGTAATCGCCGATTAATCGGTCTTGTAGGCCGATTTTTGCAACACTGGTTGTGAGTGAGGAGGGGGTTAGTTGTGAAGAGGTGTTGGGATAATGTGGCACCGGTGAGCCCAAATGAAGTGGCAAGCCTCTTCACCACACCCAACACTCAATTACGAGTTGATGTGGAATGATTAAACCCATGCATGACATTGTGACCAGTGGCAGAACTAGGTGGAGTCTCAAAGGTCCCAGATTACCCATAAAATATTTGTGACTTACTCTCATTAGAAAAACTATATAGTACAATCTGAACATTTTTTCCTCTGCACTTTTAGCGTTTATATAAAATTTTATTAGTTTATTAACACTTAATAATGTGTAATAAAACTTTATGTGTGTAGGTTGGACTATTTTTTTGTAGTGTTAATAATCTACACATTATTAAGTGTTAATAAACTAATAAAAAATTCAAATTTTTAAAAAATGTGAAAATAAAAATGTGTAAATAAAACTATTTTCTTGTAACGTGTTAATTCTTGTAAAAAATCATAATTTTGTTTGTAATGCACCCTTTTTACTTTACTCGTCCACAAACTGAGTTAAATTATATTCCTTCAACGAACTGTTACATTTCTAATGCCTTTTGACTTGTTCAAAGTGGCTAAATCCCCAACCCACAAACAATTAAAATGGAGAGATTTATGAAATTTGGCACAAGAAAGAACATTGAAATATTATGTCGACCTTTTAACATAATAATTACTATTTACTCATGTGACCACAATTTAAGCTTAATGCATGTGCCAAAGATTGATAAATAATGTAATTTTTTACATAAGAGAAAATTTGACCAAAATTGTCATTTGTCAATGTCCCGTGGCTGAAAAGAACACCAACGAGATTCATGCAATAAAACCAGATTTTCAAAATAGATTTCAAACCATCAAAAGGTGGCAACAATGAATTCCCGTCGCAATCCACTCTCCAAACCCACCACCACTGGCGCATCCCTGCCGCAAGAACACGGTCACGTCACACCCTCACGAGCCGCCACCCTGCAGGCGAACATCGGTCCAGGAGTACGCAAAAAGGCCACAGGAATAAGGCAATGGCTCCTTGTAGATTCCACAGGTCAAGGCCAAGTGGTTGAGGCTGGTAAGCATACAGTTATGAGACGGACTGGGTTACCAGCACGTGATTTACGTATTTTAGATCCTATGTTGTCTTATCCGTCTACGGTGCTTGGTAGAGAACGGGCTATTGTTATCAATTTGGAACATATCAAGGCTATTATCACTGCATATGAGGTGCTTTTGCTTAACTCGACAGATCCTTTTGTTGTTACCTTTGTTGAAGAGCTTCAACGACGCATCATGCGTTATTATCATGCAACTGCTGCTTCTCAGGTTATGAATTTATGTTTTCCGTGAAATGTTTTGTATTGTAAATCATGAATGACTAATAGGTAACGCACAAGTTACACAAAATGAAATAAAACTAACATAAGATTTACGTGGTTCAGCTAAGCTAATTAGTATAAACAATCTATGTAGCGTAGTTAATATTAATGATATGATTTTAGCTATTACGTAAGGGTCAAATTTTTTGGTAAAACAATGATTAAAAATGTAAGATCAACTTAAAATCCCTATACTTAAATTTGTAGGTTTTAAGAACGTTTTCTGATTTTTTGTTTTGAAATGTTTTTCAAACAGGCTGGAACAGCGAATTCTGATGATAAAGATTGGACACATTTGTATGATTTGGGAGAACCGAAACCTGAAGGAGTCACCCCTCCAAGTGTATCAACCACTAGCCGAGAAAAAAATGAGGAGGTTAAACCAAATGGATTACATTCTCTTGATAGCCGTGGAGTTAGACTCATTCGATTTGAGTTTGTTGCATTAGAGGGTTTTTTTTTTGGTGCCAAAGGTGAATATATTTTATTAATCACACAAAACAACTCATTACATCATTCAAGAGTTTAGACATGCCTAAACTCTTACCAATACATCCTTTGTACATCAGCATACCATTTAACTACACTATCAATTCAGAACCAATACATTCTGTAGAAACAATACCATGGAACTTTTCATCTTCATTTGCAGGCATACTATACCAGTATGTAACAGACCCTGCACTCTCTATTCATTCACCATTTAAGCACCAAATACCATCTAGTTACATTTCCTTCTCATCTTCCCATCTAAACCATTCATCCTGCCACCACAATAGCATGTTGCATTAGAGGGTTGCATAGAGGCAGCTTGCAGTTCCTTAGACAAAGAGGTGAGATATTTTACTTTGTATTTACATCATTGAGTATGGTCAAATAGGCAAGAATGAAACATATTAAATGGGTTGAACGGGTAAATATCCAAAATCGTTTTTCTCCAAAAGAAGCTATATAATTAATTATAACTTTTTTTTCAGATCAGATTACATAATGAATAATTTCCAATACACCAAAATGACAGGCAGGTGTTGAGTGGGTCTGACCGACCCGTTACCAAATAGCCCTTTGTTTTTTTATTGGGTAACCATGGTTTCCAGCATTTTGGTTGACTAATCCACGAGGTTTGAGCATAGAACCAAACCCGGTAAACCCCTTTGAGCACCTCTACTAAGCTACTTTCTTCCCATCTTATCATGATTTAGGCAAGAACGTTAGAGACAGAAGCGCATCCAGCTTTGGATAAGTTGACTACAAAGATTAGCACACTTAATCTTGAACGAGTTCGTCAAATTAAAAGTAGGTTGGTTGCTATTTCAGGACGTGTTCAAAAGGTTCGTCACTTTTACATGAATAAAACATTTAGGTATCAGATATAGGATATCAGAAATGTTATCTGATATAGAATATGAATGTACTGGTTTGTTTCTTGACTACTGAATGGGCCTGTCCATTTACAGTATTGAATGATTTGTATAAATTGTTGATGATAATAATATATTTCACCCTTTTGCACCAAAAAAAAAACATTTAGGTTTTAACTTTGGTCCTGCAAACTATATCAATCCATACTATTAATAACTAATTCACATTATTTTAGGTTAGAGACGAATTAGAACACTTGCTTGATGATGATGGAGATATGGCTGAAATGTATTTGACTGATAAACTAATGCAACAACTCGAAAATACTTCTGAAACAATATCTGTAGACGAGCAAGGAGACGTTGATGAACACGTTCTTCAATCAGAAGCGAATGACAGGTTTGCATCTTCTATTTACAGCATACCACCTACCTTTTCTTTTCTTTTCTATTCTAAATTAGGAATTATATCCTCTTGCATTATATCAGAGTTCCTATGGAAGCCAATGAGAGCATAAATGAAGTCAATCTTAAAAGGATGGATAGCCAACGTGAACGATTTTTAAGATCTAATACACTTGGAAGATAAAGTCGTATCACTAGAAACACAACTATCAAACACCATGACGTTGAGGAACTTGAAATGCTGTTGGAGGCTTATTTTGTCCAGATAGATGGCACTCTAAATAAATTATCAACGGTATGTCACTCAAATTTAATAATAGTACCAACAAACCTGCATAAAAAGTACTCATTTTGATCTGTTACCCAAATGTACGTGCTTAGTTGAGGGAGTATGTGGAGGACACGGAAGACTACATCAACATAATGTTGGATGACAAGCAGAACCACCTTTTACAGATGGGAGTCATGTTGTCAATCGCAGGTCTAATAATAAATGCGTTCGTGGTTGTGGTTGGAGCATTTGGAATGAACATAAACATTGACATTTTCAAAAGTGATACTAATGCTGAAAAGGATATTGGTATGCGTAAATTTATATGTACAGTTGGCGGTTGTACCACTGGTAGCATCTTTCTTTATGTTGTTGCTATTGCTTGGTGTAAGCAACAAAGGCTTCTAGAGTAATGTCATGACTCTTAAAGGCATAATTACTTCAAACTATCTGATTTCTACAACATTTCTTTGGTTCATCTTGACGTGACCCCTGTAGCATAACCATCACTGGGTGCGGCTAATATATATGGTAATTAATTGAATAATATATAGTTATTGCCTTATTGTTGGCAAAGAAAGACTTAATATCGTTGTTATGCTTTGACATTTGACAAATTTATCAGTTTATCACTACATCTTAATACTATAACTATCAGGAACAGATATAGTAATATTGGAACAACCTAAATGCATATCATAAAAACAAGGCATAATTCACTACAAGAAATAAGGGCTATAGTGACGAGAGTTTAATGACGACTTATATATTTCGTCACTAATTAGTGACGATATAGAATTGTCGTCACTATATATCGTCACTTGCATAGATTAGTCACGAAATTTTCGTCACTCATCTAGTCACGAAAAAGTTTGTCACTAAGTTGACTATTGCAATTAATTCAATAATTTTCTTAGTGTAATCTTATTAATTAATTATATTTATTACAATTAAATCAATAATAATTTATTTTTCTAATTTTTCACTTTTCAAGTTTTAAAAGAAGAAAAAAAATCAAGTATTTAAAAGAAAAGTGTTAAAAAAGATGTTAAAAAAGAAAAGTAGTTGTTAACACACACTACTTCTAATTGTTAAAAAAGAAGAAAAAGTCAAAAAAAAAGTCAAGTTTTAAAATCAAGTATTTGAATAAAAACATGCGGATCTCCGACCCGACCCGATATATCCCCAACTGCAGTCATAAGCTAATTCACTTTATTTGGGGCAAATTCACTTTATTTGAAATTCAATACAACAGTGTAGCGCTTTTCTACTTCAATTCGTTCATATCAGGTTACTGTTATTAAGCTCACGGTTCATATCAGATTGCTGTTATTAAGCTCACGGTTCATATCAGATTGCTGTAAGTGTTAGGGTTACGGTTGTTCATCCAGAGGTCAGCGTGCTCTTCATTTGATTGCTGTAGATGCATCGACTGTTCATATCAGGTTACTGTTCATACTGTTTCACTATTTGATGAAGTTATTGATTATGAGTTTTGGTTATGTGATTTGATGAAATTATTGATTACTTATTGAATTATTTGATTGATTAGAACTCAGTAGTAATTTTGTTGTGATTTCACTTTAGGTGATTTTTTTAAAAGCATTTCCTAGATGATATGTCACTGTAGCTTAATACTTTCTTGTGGAAGTATTAGTTAAATTGATGACGGTTAGTCGGTTAGTGTTTATATTAGTTAAATTTGTTATCTATAAGATGTACGGATGTATTTTTGGTTATAACTAGTGCCTCGTATGTCAAATGCACTATTGTGAGGGCAGATTTTAGGAATCTATATATCGGCTATGTTAGTTAGGCTATTAATCTTTTGGCCAGATTTTAGGGGGTGTTTGTTTAAGCTTATTTGGCCAGCTTTATGAGCTTATTAATCTTTTGAAAACCTCATAAGCTGTTAATTTTTGGACTTATGAGCTTATCAACTTAAGCTTATGAACTTCATAAGCTATAATCGGGATAATCTCATGAGCCCAAAAATAACAGTTTATGAGGTTTTTTGAAAGCTCAATAAGCTCATAAACCTGCCAAATAAGCGTAAACAAACACCTCGGTATTAGTTAAGTGATTAGGAGGAGGATGGCTTAACCAGTTAAATATTACTTCTTATTTGCATATAAGTATCATCTAAGCCCATTAAGAATTGCATTAGTTTCATAAGTTGATTATGCTTTTTAAAATCATCAGCAGCATGACAAGTGCACCTAAGTAATTGAACCATAGCATCAAACTGTTTCCAAAGAGTACTCAACTTGTTAAAGTATTCAGCAATAGTAGTACCATTTTGAGTCCGAGAGTTTATCTTATGATGCAAATTAAATGTCACAGACCCATCAACCCTATCAAATGTTTCTTTTAACTCATTCCAAATATCACTTGCTTTTTTAGAGAAAATCTGCCCAAGAAATAATTCTTCAGTTATAGAATTAAGAATCCATCCCAAAACAATAGCATTTACCCTATCCCATTGTCTACCCAAAACTTCATCTGTGTTTGATCTTCTACAAGTGCCATCAATGAATCTAGTTTTATTTTTACCCTCAAGGGCTAAAACCATTGCACAAGACCAAAAATTATAATTTTCAGTACCTTTAAGTTTTATTGAGACAACAGTTAATGAAGCAGAATCATTAGGGTGTAAATGTAAAGGATGACTTAAATCCAATTTACTTATTAATGTCACAGGTTCATCAGCCACAAATTCATCATCAGTATAACCATGTATAGACATATTGAAAAATAAAAAATAAAACACACAAAAAAGGTCAAGAAAGTAGTTCCCAGGCTTCCTTGCCACTCAAGGTGGTAGGTCAAGGGCAGAGCACACAAGAATAATAAAGAAGAAAAAAACAAGAAACAAACAAGAGCACAATAAGCAATAATAATCAACACCACAATCACAATCAACTTCACAATCCCTGATTCCTACTCCCCGTCTTTAAACAAGAAATAAAAAACAGAAATAAAAGAGAAAGTGTGAGAGGTGTTACAGAGCACGCAATAGATTTTCAGCAGCGGAATAAAAGCCCTACTATACCCTAGATTCACTTAGTCTAGGGATATAGCAGAAACACATCAACGAACCCAGATCCAAGAACCAAGATCCACCAAACCCTAATTTTCAGAATAAGGGCAAATCACCAAAAATACTTCCAATCAATACCAAATCACCAGATCTATCGATTAAAGATATTTAATCGACCTTAGAAGCCTTTTAATTACAAAAGCCCCAAATTTGTCAAACCCTAACTTTCTCAAAAAATAGGCGTTTTTCAAAAAACTTTTAGATCTAAGAAATTAATAACCAGATCTATCAATTAACAAAGGTTAATTGAAGATTAAACCACAAATTTCAAAAACCCCCAAATTTTACGAAACCCTAGTTTTTTTAAAAACGATATTCAGAGCAACCTGGCTCTGATACGATATAGAAAAACTTAATCTAACAAAGATTAAGAAGATTTTATTACCCATAAACAAGTTACACACCAAAACTGTTCTCAAACAGAATCAATACAACTATTACAACAAATACTTGATCTCAATCAAGTATAAAACTAACAAGAAAACTGAGCAATTTGATCAAGATGATCAATGTACAAATTAGGGTTCAAAGAGAGAGTAGAGAGCGTTTTTTAGAGAGAGAGAGATTTCCAGATTGAGTTATAAGAGGCGCCTCTTGTCTTTTTCCTTTATATACTAGCCTCAACGACTCAACTTTGCTTTGCGCAACTTTAGCCCTTAATCTTTGGTAGATTCTTCATTAAGCTCCAAAACTGCCTTGAATAAACTTCAACTCTAGTCCCTCAACTTTATAATAACAAAACTGCATAATAAACAAACTTCAGTAAGCAACATATCAGATTATGAACAAGTAATAAGACCTTATTTTCAACACAAATGTACATATCCTGTTATCTTTTGCATTCTATTCTTGTTAGCATACACTACAAGAAAAAAGGGCTATAGTGACGAGAATTTAATGACGACTTATATATTTCGTCACTAATTAGTGACGATATAGAATTGTCGTCACTATATATCGTCACTTGCATAGATTAGTCACGAAATTTTCGTCACTCATCTAGTCACGAAAAAGTTTGTCACTAAGTTGACTATTGCAATTAATTCAATAATTTTCTTAGTGTAATCTTATTAATTAATTATATTTATTACAATTAAATCAATAATAACTTATTTTTCTAATTTTTCACTTTTCAAGTTTTAAAAGAAGAAAAAAAAATCAAGTATTTAAAAGAAAAGTGTTAAAAAAGATGTTAAAAAAGAAAAGTAGTTGTTAACACACACTACTTCTAATTGTTAAAAAAGAAGAAAAAGTCAAAAAAAAAAGTCAAGTTTTAAAATCAAGTATTTGAATAAAAACATGCGGATCTCCGACCCGACCCGATATATCCCCAACTGCAGTCATAAGCTATTTCACTTTTGGGGCAAATTCACTTTATTTGAAATTCAATACAACAGTGTAGCGCTTTTCGACTTCAATTCGTTCATATCAGGTTACTGTTATTAAGCTCACGGTTCATAAGCTCACGGTTCATATCAGATTGCTGTTATTAAGCTCACGGTTCATATCAGATTGCTGTAAGTGTTAGGGTTACGGTTGTTCATCCAGAGGTCAGCGTGCTCTTCATTTGATTGCTGTAGATGCATCGACTGTTCATATCAGGTTACTGTTCATACTGTTTCACTATTTGATGAAGTTATTGATTATGAGTTTTGGTTATGTGATTTGATGAAATTATTGATTATGAGTTTAAAGTTGATTTGATGAAATTATTTGATTGCTGGTTTGAAATTATTTGATTGCATGCCAAGTGTTCGATAAAATGTCTAGCAAAATTAATAACACTTTACATGCATATTCAAATGCACTAGTGCAAACACATTGGTTTGAAATTATTTGATTGATTACTTATTGAATTATTTGATTGATTAGAACTTACTAGTAATTTTGTTGTGATTTCACTTTAGGTGATTTTTTTCAATGCATTTCCTAGATGATATGTCACTGTAGCTTAATACTTTCTTGTGGAAGTATTAGTTAAATTGATGACGGTTAGTCGGTTAGTGTTTATATTAGTTAAATTTGTTATCTATAAGATGTACGGATGTATCTTTGGTTATAACTAGTGCCTCGTATGTCAAATGCACTATTGTGAGGGCAGATTTTAGGAATCTATATATCGGCTATGTTAGTTAGGCTATTAATCTTTTGGCAGATTTTAGGGGGTGTTTGTTTAAGCTTATTTGGCTAGCTTTATGAGCTTATTAATCTTTTGAAAACCTCATAAGCTGTTAATTTTTGGACTTATGAGCTTATCAACTTGAGCTTATGAACTTCATAAGCTATAATCGGGATAATCTCATGAGCCCAAAAATAACATTTTATGAGGTTTTTTGAAAGCTCAATAAGCTCATAAACCAGCCAAATAAGCGTAAACAAACACCTCGGTATTAGTTAAGTGATTAGGAGGAGGATGGCTTAACCAGTTAAAACAGCTTTAATTGATTAGATGAAAACCGACCATTTTTGTAATTTTTAAGCAGCTTTAAATGGATGATGTTTTTGTCTGTCATCTGTCAGTTATGCGGGTCCAATAAGAGTTCACGAGCTTTAGCCCAAGCTGCCCAACACTTGTTAGGTTCACTATGCAACAACAGACCTTAGATTTCAAATCAAAATTACTGTTTACTTGTTCGGGTTCTACTATGTAACTGTATACTTAGCGTAACAATATCACTTTTTTCATGTAAACATTAAGTAGTTAGATGAAGGAATGAAGTATCACTTTTTTCAATTAATTTTTTATCTCTGTGAAATAATAGTTCGTAAGAATCAAAGAGGTAGTAGGATGGGATTCAGATATAACTAATTACCACAAGCTAATAGTAGTTTTTCTAATAGTTTCTTGATTAGTTTGCGATTGTGATCGAAACAAGGGTGATTTAATAATTTCTAAAATGGTTGAGCTGTTTTGTTATGAACTTTACTCTTGGTATATGTCTTTTTGTAGGTTAATATGGATGCGAGTTAGTCATGAAAGATTATTGATTGCATTCTACGACTAAGAGTATAGTAAAGGGAAACCATAGAGAAAGGGAATGGGTATCTTAGCTTAATTTGATATGTCCTTTGAATTCTTTTGATTATGCATTTATATGGTAGGAATGGTAACAAGCAATAGGATATGTTTTCTAATGGCGAAAACAACTTTATTACTCAGTCTCAAAGTAATCATCATTAACTTCCATGCAAAAACAACTTTATTATTCAGTTCCTAAGCCAATTAACTCGTATACTTTCAGTGTGAGGCTCGAACAAGGAACAGTGACATCTCTTGTTGAAGAAAAAGGAGTTGTCAAAGGTGTGCGCTATAAGACTAAAGGTGGACAAGATATCATAGCTAGTGCACCACTTACTATCGTTTGTGATGGCTATTTTTCAAATCTGAGACTCGGTCTGTGCAAGCCAGAGGTGAGCATAACTATGCACTACTAAATCAGTTGTAAATTAGCAGCTACATACATTTAGATTCAAAGTCAGCTCGTATTCATTGTAGGTAACAGTAAGACAAGTTGTGGCTAGGTCTACTTCATATGATTTTGGTATCGACTTAAGTCTTGGATAAATTGCAGGGGACTTATATAAAATTATAACAAACTCTTTAGATTAAGTTACAAACTCTTTAGATTAAGTTGTGGCAAGGTCTATCTTAAGCTTGAACATGCTCAACTTGTGATAAACGTAACTAAGTCGAATCCGATTTGAAGCTATTGTGAAATAATCAGTTACTTAATCTCTTGTCTTAATCAGGGGACATAATTTTCCATGACTGAACGAGATCGTCTTGAAGTATGTGGACTTCTACCTCCAAATATCATGACTGAGCAACTACAAATTGATCGCTTTAGTAAGTTAAAGCGTCATTTATCTTTCTTATTTCCGAAGTAGTTATATTTACTAAGAATTATTTACATGACTTGGTAGCATGGCAGGAACATTGTTTAACATGAACTCTGTTAGTAATCAGAACATCAGAACCTGTTTCACTATTACCCAAATAAATGAACTCGGGAAGATTATATATTTAATTTTAGTTGTGTGACATATAATGATTAATGGTGTGGTTAGCATGTATCAAAGGGAAATCAAAGAGTAATGGGTTTGAAAGCTGGCTTCACGCGTAATATTTGACTGATTTGGATAGAAAGACTATATCGTTCAATTGTGACAAAGATGTTCAGATGTAATTTTCAATTTTTTTTAAATATATATGATAGTTATTAGCACTTCCTCAACTTTAAAATATTAGAACGCTAACATTGTAACCTCAAAATGGAGAATGTGAGGATCTATGTGTATAATAAATGGTGACTATCGGAATGCTGATTTATGCTCATTTTACGTTCTATTAATTGCAGGTCTGCGGAGGTGAATCTAAAGAGGCAAGTCTGACCTTAGTTTTATTAATTTGTTAATCTCAGATACAAGTGAATGCTAACTTAAATTTGATGTAATTCATTTATAACAGCATTAAGCCCCTAAGAAGCAGAAGATCAGCAGAGGGAAGCTGCAACCTTGAACCACCCAAAATGCTATTAGTTGAACCATCCCACCCTACTAAGTATGTACCTTGTGGTTTATGCTTTTTGATAACCAGTACACACACACACACACACACACACACACTATATAATCTTAAAAAGGATGTTGCTTCACAAGACTAAATTTTTCCATGATGTTTAGGTTTTTCTATATATCTATATAGGACAATAATTCCTTGAGTAATGAGTATGGAGACCTGGAGATCAGTCTATTACGTATCATGATGTTTATAATAAACTCCTGCAACCTGAAATCTTAATTATGTTATGATATGGCTTTACTTATCTTGTTTATATCTACAAACACGTATATGTGTATTGAGTTAGTGCTCGTTCATCAGAGCTTGATAAGTGATCTGGATCTTATATACTTATCTTAGAGTTTGAGTTTAGTGCTCTACCCGTAATTATTTAGTTAATATTCAATTTCAGCTCGAAAAAGGTGTGGATGGCTTGTTTGATAGTTTTGCAAGATTGGATACGCGAATATCTAGTGTTGGGCAGACAGCTGCTAAAATTGGGGATCATCTGCAGGTGAAATTTGACTAGTTCTATACGATTAATTGTGTGTGCTCATACTTCATCGACGTTGATATTTTACTTCATGTTGTTTAATTCTCTCTCTACTTAAATGACAGAGTGCAGACTCACAGAGAGACTGCTAGCCAGACAATGGAGCTCATAAAGGTATTTTAAGTGGATGCAAGTGATAACAATGCATTATTTTCTTGCAATGTTTTAAGATATCACTCATCACTGATTCTGTAATTATGGTTGTTTCAAAGCTGCCTACATTGTTACTAGAGAAGACAATTGCAACTCATTAATAGGTAAATGGGTGGGTATAGGTTATTATTATGGTATTTTATATCAAGCAGGTCAAACTTAAGTAAGTAGATAAATCGGAAACCAGACAAATGGGTAGAACGGGTCAAAACGCACTCAAAGTGTATTTTAATTGTATAAATCCTTCTAATTTGTCTTTTAAAAGGAAAACCCGGAGATTATTGTAATTGACAGTTTTTGTAATTATTTAAGTTATTTATAAAATTCTACAGGCAAAAGAAAGAAAAACATATTCACAGGCCAATCAGTCCCAACTGGCTTGACCCCTTAAAAGTATTGCCACATTGACCCTTTCCGAAGTTGTGGCTCTGCCCATTTTTGAGTTTATTTGATAGCATAAAATTAGGCCTGCAAGTAGTTGCCCATCAGGACTGCTATTGTTTATCAAAGTTGCATACCTGTCCATACTCCCCCCTTATAAGCAGCTCTCAAAAGCTCAATTTAAGCTTATTTATCTGCATTTTGGTTTGGTAGTTTATTGGCAGCTTATCTTTATATTTTATCATTCTTAGCCATTTTCATTAGCTTTAGGACAGCTTTTGAATAGCTTAAAGTAGGAGGTTAGGGACTGTTTGGTTCTATGGCAGTCAGTTTTTGTTTCTTTGCTTATTGATTGATTCTGTGCTTATTTGCTTCTAGGATTAGCTTAATTAGGTGAATTCTAGTTTATTTAGTTGCATTTAAGTCCTTAATAGCTTATGTTGTCCTTGGTTTAAACATGCTTGCATATGATCAGTAGCCAGTGTCATGAGATTCCTTGCATATGATCAGTAGCCAGTGTCATGAGGTTCCATGATATGATGTAAACCTGTGTATGACTGGTCTTCATCTGTTATGCAGGGGATAGGAGACCGAGGATTTTGATGAGTCTGAAGATTATGTTGACGCATGAGATGATGTGTAATTGAAGGATAATATCTGTACGTGTAGAAGTTTAAATGCATGATATAATTGTAGAAATAGTTTATCACTTGAGGATTCTCTTATAGAACCAATATCTCTTTATACCTTTCTTGTTGGAAATCAATAACTGTGATGTTTTGGCATTAGTATGGATCAAGTAATTACTTGTTATTGACTAAACAAATGTCTTTTTGCATCTATAAATACCCATATGTACAATTGTAGGTGCCGCATTATCGGGATATAGGATTTTGGAAAGTGACGAAGTATTTCGTCACTATTGGACATTAAGTTCACCCAAAAAATGACGCCTTTCTTTCGTCACTAATTCCAGCAAATAGTGACGACTTTAGCCACTGTAGTGATGAAATTAAGTGACAAAATGGGTTGTCACACACCCATAAGTGACGACTTTAGTCCGTCACTAATTTAGTGTCAAATATCAGTTTCGTCACTATTAACTTAGTGACGAAGCTATAATGATGACAAGTGACGACCTTGATTTTCGTGACTAATCCGGTTTAGTGACGATTTTTCCACCTTTAGTGACGATTTTCCAGTCGTCACTATAGCCCTTTTTTCTTGTAGTGATTATGTGCAGAAAGTTAAAAAACTTATTGTAATTCTCATTTAGTTTATACGAAATCAAAATAATATATAATAGTTAAAAGAAAACTACGATGAGAAACTCGCTGATGATAGAAGTGATTACACATTTGGCAACTTTAAGTTCAGGATGTAACCTTCCATATCACACCCTATCTAGGAACTATTTCAGATATTGAAACGTCATTTGCCGAATGTTGGGACGATCTTTATCTCGATTTCAATGGTTTATGTTTTTCTAAACCACTGCTACTTGTTGAGGAACTGTACTCACTTAGGAGTGGAATTTCAGGATCAGTGTTACTATGAAGGAAAAATGCAGGCTCTGATGGTACTGGAAGTGTAACAGCGAAGCTATTTAGCATAAGAACAACTGAAGCCATGGTTGGCCTATCATTAACTTTTTCTTGAACACACAATAACCCAATATGGATGCTTCTAATTATGCTGTGCAGTGAACTTGATCCTGCCTTCAATATTGGATCTATCATATTTACTGTTGTCCCATTCCGCCATGTTTTCCATGCCTAGAAAAGATTAACAGTATGTTATTCAATATCTAATAACTACAATGAAAAATTATTTTGGCAAGGAAATCAATGCTTCCTCACTAATAACATGTTTTCAAAAGAAATTTTTATAACTACTTGGTTGTGAGAAAGTTCTCCACATATATGTATAATTATAGGTGCCGCATTATCGGGATATAGGATTTTGGAAAGTGACGAAGTATTTCGTCACTATTGGACATTAAGTTCACCCAAAAAATGACGCCTTTCTTTCGTCACTAATTCCAGCAAATAGTGACGACTTTAGCCACTGTAGTGATGAAATTAAGTGACGAAATAGGTTGTCACACACCCATAAGTGACGACTTTAGTTCGTCACTAATTTAGTGTCAAATATCAGTTTCGTCACTATTAACTTAGTGACGGAGCTATAGTGACGACAAGTGACGACCTTGATTTTCGTGACTAATCCGGTTTAGTGACGATTTTTCTACCTTTAGTGACGATTTTCCTGTCGTCACTATAGCCCTTTTTTCTTGTAGTGATAATTTCTCTGTAATAATTATAAGTCATTGCAAACATTATCGAATAAAACTCCGAGTGTTAAATAAGAATGGTCCATGAGCATGTTGGTGTCAAGTTTGTTTTGTATCACATAAAAATCAGATAAATGTCACTATGATATAACCCTTTTTTCTACGATGATTTTTTCCTAAAATTTAACATATCTGTGAAAAATAAGGAAATGAGTGTTTGCTCTTCTTTAGATTTTTGAACAAATATTAGACTTGAATTGGCTTCGTTACAACCCGCGGTGGTCATATTTCTCGTTTGTCTACAAAAAGAACAAATTTTATGAATTTAGAATGCACTAGCTTCTGTGTGTTGATTATATTGTTCTTCTACATACTGGACATGAATTATGGCTAGTAAGCCATTGTGATATGCATTGGGGATGATACTTGTGCCCACATTTTGGAAAAACTCCAGCTGCATCCCCAACCTCAAAATCCTGTTTTACATAATTCAAAACGCCATTTTTAAGTAACAAGCAGATTGGCCAATTATAATGTTTGTTGCTATAATCACATAACGTTATTTAAATCCATGCATGCGACTTAACGTACCTGAAGGCAAATCGAGCAACAAGTAGTGTTTCCAGACGCATCACAAACGTTGTAGTTTGATATTTCAATCTTTGGAAGTTTAATCACCTTTTCACAATTGACTTTTTCACAACTTGCAACCTCCTTTCACCAATTATAAATAAGAAGGTTTAATGGTCAATTATGCAATTAATTAAATATGCTAGCTATTATATTATTTATATATACCTTAGATGCATACACAAGCTAGTGTCTAATATATTATATTTTGTTCATCTAATGAAATAGTTGTTTTGAAATAGTTTTCGTCATTACCTTTGTGATTAGAAATATATGATCCTGATCTTGAAGAATATTGGATTCACCTGCTACAATATCAATCTGCAAAAAAAAAAAAAGAATAATAAATAAATAAATAAAAATAAAAAAATAAAAAAATTCAAAAAGTTTAAATAGGTAAAAAAATTAATAATTTTTAGGAAAAATACAGATAGTGAGCATGCATGATTTAGTTACCAGGTGAAGGAAGAAACCACGTTCATCCTCATGATCACATTGCAAGAAATAATCAAATGTAGCCCAAGTGATTCTATATGACCAAACCGCCCCTGTTACCGCCCCCGCAATAAAATATTTTAAGATGTTCATTTTATTCTTGAACCCGAATATAGCTCCACCTGCTGCTCCAAGAGTACCTCCAACTACATCCATACATTATATCAAGAATAAGCTAGGTTAGAACTAAGGGGATGCATGTTTGGCAAATGAGTTTCGGAATGACTCAATAGTTTGATTCCAAGAAAAATGTTTTGGTATGCATGATTCGAAAGATGTAGAAATGAGAATCATAGATTAATAGGAGGGGCGAGAGATAGGTTTCCATCATTAAAGCTAAGGGACTTTTTGTTGTTGGACCATTTATATATGATAACCATACCTCAAATTTTATTACAAACAAATTAAAGTAATGCTAATCATATATTTAATCCCATACCATACCCTCTTATCAAATTGATACCAATTACGATTCCAGGTAGCAAACCAAACACACCCTTAATTGACGTAAAACCATTATATTGATACGTGTACATGTGCCATATATGAGGATCATATCATGTAAATCCACAAACATGTTGAAAATGTAAGATATGGACATTTGGACGTTAAGACATTGTGGTTCATTTATAATCTCAAGTCTATATAGTTATACCGATACTAACCTACACCAAAGTGGAAGATGAAGATCATCAAGAGTGATTGCATAAATACTTGAGAAAGTACCGAGGCACAAAGCTCTCTCATCTTGTCACCGTATTTTTTGTTTAAAGAACTAGAAGAAAGCATCCAGAGTTTAATGAGTGGCAAATATTTGTTCATGTTGAATTTGTTACAGCTTTTGGTTGTTGATGGTAGAATAAATCTTTTAAATGAGTACTGTCTGGTTTTTATATCAATGAGTATAAAGAGATGTCCACGAAAGTGGAAAGAATAAAGCAAGAAACTACTATAAGTATGATAATTTCAGGTCAACGTTGGATTTCCAAAACATTTGGGGACAAATTGTATACAAAGTCCATCAATTAGTTTATTTTTAAAAGATTGGATCCTCTGGTCAGCTAAGCCATTGTTGTGAAGTAGTTCACTTTTACAGAAGTAGTTCACTTTTACATGAAATTGTGTTTAGAAATACAAACTCATACACTACGTTCTCACCTTTTTTTTTTTTTTTTTTTTTTTTTTTTTTTTTTTTTTTTTTNTTTTAAACTTTAACCTACAATGTTTGATAGCGTTCGCTCTCACGGATACTATCAAGCAACATATATGATGACATAAAATTGTTAATTCGTTTCCTAAACATCCAAACAATTCTTGAAATATTCGTTCAAGGGTGACATGCATCCATGCATGATAGTTATAACTAATTAAGCAATTAGAACCTTAAAAATCTATCAATCTCCATTCACAAGAAAATAATGTCTGTTACATAGCGTACTAATCAAAACTGTTAGATTTATGCTTAATCTTTGAAACACTTCATAATATTTATATACTCCTACAGTACGTACTATGTAGCAATAATTAAATCATTATTACTATTGCACAAACAAGTTTGGTCATTTTTAATTATGAGAAAGTTACTCCTACCATTTTCTTTATTCCTTTAAGGCCGCCTTTAAATGATAAAGAATTCTCCATGCTTAATGTTTTCCATAATAACGAGAGGTTAGTTGAACGAAGTCATTAGGGGCGACTGTAAATAATTAGCAACTAGTTAAACAACTGTTTGGCTACTCGCACGTTGATGCACAAGTCAATACACACGTTTCTACTCTTTGTAAGGAGTGTAATATCTATTCTGGCTAAGTCAGCTTGCAATCTACTCTAAAATTTACTTTAAAATACTTGAAATCAAATCGATATAAGTTGAGTCAAGCTCGTAAAGCTCTCGTTTCGTATTTTACAATTTGACTAGAGCAGTATTATCATTTTATATACATGCATGAGAGGGAAATGCAGAAATGGTCCCTGTGGTTTGCCTAAATTGCAGATTTCGTCCCTGAGTTTTCAAAAATGCAGGCGGCCTCCCCGTGGGGAGTTTTTGATTCCGTTTTGGTCCCTGTGGTTTGCTCAAAATTGCAAGTTTAGTCCCTGTCGTTTGCTCAAAATTGCAAGTTCAGTCCGTGGCCAGGGACCAAAATGGAACAAAAGTTTCCCTACAAGGAGGCCACCTGCACTTTCGAAAACTCAGGGACAAAATATGCAATTTGGGCAAACCACAGGGACCATTTCTGCATTTCCCTCCATGCATGATATATATAGTAGTATATTTGGTCTTTCATATGCTATTTTCGACCAAATCTACGAATTTTGTTGGAACAAAACCTTTTTCCAGATTGATTGGTTAATTAATAATATCATTAGGCAGAAATATATATATCTTGAGATTCGAAAATATTTGGTAGAATTAACAATGGATTTGTGGTCGTTGTTATATCTCCAACAAATATATTTGCGAAAAAATGACAAGTTATAGTTATTAAGAGTTGTAAAACAAAAATTATTTAAAGATCTAATCAACCAATTCTAGTTATTTAGAGTTGAGATTAAATCTCATATTTGTCATACATCCAATAAATCAATATTAGCCATACATGTTAAAAAAAAAAGAAAAAAAAAGAAAAAAAATCAAGCTATCTATACTACGTACATATAATAGAGGAAGCACTCTCTCTTCAAAATTTTCAGATTTACAAAAAATGATGCATGGTTACAACACTTTAAAGTAACCAATTTTCATAATTGCAACAACTAAAGCATGGTGTACAACAAAAAATAGCATAGAATGAAATTCAGACCAAAATTCTATAAATTCTACATTAATGCTATTAAAAACACCCCTAACGCCCAAAAGTACAACCATTTAAGCACAATGTACAACCCTCCATTAAAACCCATCCATATTTACCATATAATTCGGAGCCATAAATGGACTTATCAAAATCTTTATAAAGATTAAAACGCGATTTTCGTGTTAGAAATTAAAAAGACCAAGAATATAGATCTCAGATTCGTGTTAGAAACTTTTATCAAAATCTTTATAAGAGGCCTAGGTACCCTGTGGCGTTTTCCCCCAAAACGCAACATGGAGGCGCCACCACGGTACCATGACTCGCGTTTTCGCGTCTTAAGCCGTCGTGACCAGCCGAAATTATCCCGGAAAACGCAACCGGACGGCGCCACCCACATATCGTGGCTCGTGTTTTCCTTTCTTTTTTTTTTTTTTTTTTTTTTTTTTTTTTTTTTTTTTAAATATGAAAGGAAAAAAGGTGTTGGTTACGTTTCGTGTAAGAGAAATTCAAGAAAGAAAGATGGTGTTTTGGTGGCTGAGCTTTGTGACGTTTAGTGGATACATTTTTTTTTCTTTTTACAATTGTCGGGTCCAGGGGTTTAGTGGCTGCTTGTGTAAATCGAAAGAGATGAATTGTGTGACTTCGTTTGTTAGAGATATTTTTATATCATTTTGGTTTAGGGTTTTAACTTGGGTAAACTTGGGCCTAAAAGTTTCATTAGTGGTTTGGGCTGATTGTTCATTGTTGTATAGACTATCGACCAAGTACAAAGAGCTAATTTTGTTTAGTCTTAATAATTGAGCTGTTATAGTCATAAAAATTTGGTTAATCGGAATTTAAATCTTGGTTTGCATTTTTTTATGTATTTTTTATTAATTAAATTTTAATTTTTGTTAAATGTTGATTCGTGCATGTTTTTTCTTTCATGGTTGTTCTAGTTTTTCGTAGCTAGTTGTTCATTTATGGCATGTCATAAATGTTCTAGTGGTTGTTCAAGCGGTTGCTTGAGGTTAATGTGGTACTTCAGCCACATTCCATTGTACTTTAAACGTTTATTTGGTTAATATATTTTACCAGGGTGGAGATCCCTTTACCCAAAAATAAAAATTAAATAAGATTGTGGGTCCAGAGGTGCATGATGGCACGAGAATATGGTGTTATGAGGGAGAGATGTTTTTGGTGTTATGGGGAATTCGGGTGTTATGAGAAAAGGTGCTGATGTGGCAGTACTTTTCTCATAACACCAGCGGGACGGCACGAAGGGTACCTTATGCTCTAAAGATTAAAACACGATTTATTCATAGATCTTGAACACGCAAAACGGGAAAACGACAAAACCGAGACCTCTTTATAGAGATCTTGAAGATGATCCACATTACTTTTTTACGTAAAATTTATTGAAAAAATGTTATAGTATTAAGAAACCAATTTATTGTATACCACGTCTAGAGCTTATCGCGATTTTTATTTATTTTATTTTATTTATTTATTTATTTTTTTAAAATTTTGCCCAGAAAAATCAAATGTGATTTGTAAAATCAAATCACATGTTATTTTTTTAGGCGGAAATTTTGAAAAAAAAAAATCATTGAAAGTATAGAGAAGTGCATATCTATAGAAAGATAATTTAATTCTCGTTAAAATAGTATGATTTTTTTACATGGAAAGTTTATATTTTATATTTTGAAAGAAAAAAAAAGTGAATGACCAAGATTAATTCATTGATTTATGAAAAATATGAGATACATATTGAACTTTTGTCTAGCTACTTTTATTTTTCAATACCCCCCCCCCTATTTTCCACCTCTTTTTTAAAAATAAAATATCTTGCAAACGGTAAATTGTCAAATGAAAAAAAAATACACTATCACGACGAGTATTTTTTTATCTTTCAGTAGACTGACACTTCGATATACTTTCGACGAATTTTTTTCTGATTTTTCTTTTCAGTTACGTTTAGAAAAATCACATGTGATTTGTGATACAAATCACATGTAATTTTTCCAGAAGTAACTAGAAAAAAAATGAAAAAAAGTTTGTCGAAAAGTATATCGAAGTGCCGACCCGTCTATAGAAGATGATTCTTGTCGCGATGATATGATTCGCTTTTCGTAACGCTTAACAGTTTGCGAGATATTTAATTTTTTTTAAAGGGAGTTTATTTCTTTTGTTTTGATAAAAAAAAAATGAATTGTCAAGATTGGTTCATTGGATCTTTAAAAAATGTTGGATCTAAATTGAACTTTTCTTAGTTATTAGTGCCACATATTCATGACTAAGAAAATTAAAAGAAATTCAAGAAAGAGGGTTTCATCATGCATTCAAAAAACCAAGATCAATGTTAGGAAAAACAACACAAACACCCGCACGAATAAATTCCCACCTACTGCGCACCATGATCCGAGATATACACTTGCATCATGATCAAGATTATCATATAAGAAAATCAACCAAAACTTTTAAGACCTCTTAGAGTTGATTTTTATAGAAGATTTTTGCCCTAGGGCTGTCCAAAAATCTTTACACAAAATCACGTTTTTGGCCACTTTTACGCATGCATACATAACCAAAAACATCATATGATTGCGTATGATGCCACTATTGGGATTTATACATATTATAACGTGTATGAATATATAAAATGCAACAGATTAAAGGTCCCCAATAATGGATTCATATGATGCATAATGATTAATAAAATAAAAAATGTTATTACCTCTTGTAGGGTGATTGGTTGATTCAACGGAGCTTAACAAGAACTGATGGTTTCTCCTATGAAACCTCACGAAACCCTTTAGTTTTGAGTAAGGCTGATGACTTGTTAATAAAAGAAAAAAAAAATGTTATACATTTTGAAAATCACAAGTCAATTGCTAATATTAACAAAAACACGATTGTACGATGTTTCATTCACTTCTTTTCAATTTAATCTATTTCCGCAACTCTACTTTCATGAATTTTATTTATATAATTAACATATTAAACTAGCCCGTTCATCGAACGGTTGAGGAACCCGTGGATAAGTAGGTCACGTAGCTAGTTTCTTGGTATAAAGCATAAGTACACATGCAAATGTGAATAAAGTGATTACGGCTATGTTTGGCACAAAGCTTTTTGGAGCTTTTTTGGGCCATGAGCGGTGAATAATGAGATTTTTGATTTTTAGTATTCGTTTGGCATGAGAGCTGTGAGCTTTGCTATTTTTAAGAAAGCTCATTTTTCCAATGCTTCTTTATGAAGCTGTGAGCGGTAAGCAGTGAGCTGTACAACTACTGCTCATAGCTCACTGCTACTGCTTACTCCTACTGCTCACAGCTACTTTTGTCAAACATAGCCTACATAGCAAATGTCTCGTTCACATATCAATTTTAGCTGAATGAATATTTAATAAAGCCTCGCATGTCTTTGTTTCAATTCGCTTAAAAATCCTAAAAGATTTTTTTATGGTTATTTTCACTGTATGAAATATACTACCTACGTCCCATAATAATTGTCTACTTTAACTTTTTTCAGTCTTTTTTATTCAACTTTGATTATAAATATTTTTGGTTATGTAATATAATACTTGATGAAAAATATATGAATAGATTGGGTTTTAAATGTATTTTTCATTGGTATAATTTTTATGAAGTATTATATAAAACAAACAAAAAGATTAATGGTTAAAGTTGAATAAGAAAGACTCAAAAATGTCAATGTGGACAATTATTATGAGATGAAGGAAGTATTATTTAGGGAGAATTTCATCTATTTCCTTAAAAAAATTTAATAATTACATCAATATCCTTACAAATTTTCAAATTACATCAATATCCTATATAAACCTTAAAAATACTCATATATATCCATTTTACATATTTAATAATTTTTAATCATTATTAAAGGATACTGATATTAATTTTTCAATTCAATTACAAGTAATATGTCATATTACTATTCTACCCTTTTACCCCAAACATTAAACTAAACTACTGAGTATATCTTTGTCTAAAGAAACAACCCGTCCCATTGCATCCCTCTTTCAAGAATGATATAAATTTACACACCAGTAATATCATTAGAAATGGCATTATTATATATATGAGTAATAATGTTTTTCACTTTTGTTTAGTTTTGAGGTGTTGGGGTACTGCTTTGTTTTCAATCAGATGTGGTACCGTAAATCGAAATTTGGTAATGGTGCCCAGTTTTTTTTTTTAGTCCATCTTGATTTTGGTTTGCTATTATTTAATTTCTTATTCTTATTGTTTTGGGTAAAATTAATTTCTTGTTTTTTTCTTTCCTCCATCTTGTTCTATCTTTTTAATAGATGGGTTTTAGTGTTGTATCTATTGGATTGGAATGAGTTCCTTACGAAAATTTATAAGACAATATACCGGGTAATTGCAATTAGCATCAAAAGATCGATCCTGTCACGAGCTTTGTTTTGATTATTTGATAAGAATCTCAATCTTTGAGAAAAATTAGATGAAGATGAATGTGATATGAGATTTAGTTAGGATGATAAAGGGTAAAGAGGTAATATAACATTTTAAGGATTGTTTACATGGTGCTCGATCCTTTAAAAAGTGGAATAATTTTTTTAAAAAGTGGAATAATTTTGCAAAGTATAAAAAGTATTGTAGGCCGTTGGATCATAACACAAGATTTGATAAATTAAAGATCTACCTATACACATAGGGGCATATTTGTCATCCTACTTTTTTATCTCCTATCTTCTTTCTTCTCTTTATTTCTCATCCAATCCTCTATCTCAAATCCAATTCTGAAAAAGATTTATGATCTGTCAAAACTACAACCACCACCATTGCACCGTCACCATCACCGTCAAGATCACAACCACTACGCAACTTTTTTCCGATCTGTCATCATCATCACTCCGATGGTACTCCGTAAGTATGTTTTTGCATCAACAAATTAAAACCCAGCAATGAACTTTTGAGTTTGAAGTTTGATTGGTTTCGAATATATACTATTATAATAAAACCCAGCAAATAAGGAGTAGAATGTTTAGAGCGATGACTTCTCGTGACTGCCTTCATACGAGAAATAAAAATGAACTTTTCTCTATTCTTTTTGAGACACATGATAGACCTTTCTTGCAGTTTGTTTATCCTTTTGAAAACGGTACCTTATAAAATGCAATTATTACTACTAGTTTTAATGATAGCAAAGATCACTCTAATAATAATATTCTAACTATTGTTAGGTATAAGAGTGTGATTAAAATTTTATTTTTATTTTATCATTTGAATAGTTTAATTTGATACCTTGACATAAGTAAGTTTTTGCAAGTGAGAGTGATTTTTTTTTGTTAAAGTGACTGTACAACTTTGTATTTGATTCACTTATTTTTAATAATGTTTATCAGTTCATTAGTTAGTTTTGGTCATCAGTTAATTTTTATCATCAGTTATTTTTTATGATGTTCATCAGTTCAAGTTAGTATCGTTCATTAGTTCATCAATTTTCAAATAAAAACACAATGTTTATCAGTTCATCAGTTATTTTTTATAACGTTAATCAATTATTTTTATGCTAACATTTTGTTCATCAATTTTAATGTTCATTAATAAAAATTGATGAACCAAAGTAACTGATGAACAAAATGTTATGTGTTTAGGTTCATCAATTTATTTGGCCTTTGTTATGTGTTTAGGTTCATCAATTTATTCATGTGTTATGTGTTTAGGTTCATCAATTTATTTGTCATGTGTTATGTGTTTAGGTTCATCAGTTATCGTAGTTTCATCAGTTTACTTATAAAATTGAGATCAAAGTTCTTTTTTCAGGTTCATCAATTTTATTTAAGAGATGTTCATCAAATTGATCACAGTTCTTTTCAGGTTCATCAAATTTCAGGTTCATCAATTTGATCAAATGTTTGGGTTCATCAATTCTATTTAACATAACAAATTGATAGTTTTGTTAAACTGAAAATAACTTGACCAATTAGTGCATTTAAATGTATTTTTATATGAAAAATCTCTTTTAGTCATTTTATCAAACACTTTGTGTGCACTAAATATGACTAAGACGTCATCTTTAACGCGCGATATCTCACTCATATTATATCGGATTTGAGTGATTCAAATTGCTGTGTAAAGAATGGCCAAGAAGCTACAACTTTCGTGTTTTAAGTTTTGCAAAATTCGGCCTTTAAACTAGACAAAATTAGAGCCGAAAATGCCAAAAATGCTAAAATTTTCAAGAAAATCAACACCCACTTAAAATGTTAAAAAAAAAAATCCGATTCATATATTATAATGCATACCAAATTAAAGAGAATTAAATTCTAAAAATTATGGTGAAATCGGTTTTACATAAAAGTTTGTCGTTTGAGCGTTATTTACGTTTGAAGTTAATCTAACCGTGTATTATGGCATAATGATGTAATGAAGTTCTTTGATAAAAACAGGATATTAGAGTAAAACGTAAATCAAAACACAAGGTAATTTTCAACGTTTAATTCTTATTAGAAATGAATCAAAGAATTATACCCAAGTGTTTGCGGAATAAACACTTGCGATTGAAACGACAAGTATGGTGTGTTTCTCCTCACTAAACTTAAGCTATGCTTAAATGACAACTAAGGTACAATCGAGCTATCTCGAGTACAAGTATGTTCTTTGGAGGAGAAAAGGGTTTGTGAATGTCTAAGCATTAATTACACAAACTTAACCTTTTCTCCTCCTTATGATCCTATTTATACACAAGTATAATACATACTATTGTCCAATGGATTAAAGACTTCATAAGACAAATCTTTAGAAGATCTTGTTTACTGTTGAAAGCAACTCATATTGGGTTAGAAGACAGATAACCCTTTTTAGGCTTAGGCTGGATTGTAGCCAAATAAGGAAAGTTTGACTTATAAAGTGATAAAGCACTTTATTGGAACAGTTCAAACTTTCCCTCCCAATCCCGCCTATTCTTCAGTCTTCAGGTAGCTTTCTTCAGTCTTCATAGTTGGTGAGGAGACTTGGGGATTCAGTGAGCTATTGTCATCACTCACTGAATCCATCATCTTCTTCTTTGGCTTAGATGCCATTCACTGAGAGTCCGCCTCACTGAATGGAAAACCTTTCTTCGTTAGGCTTGTTCTAAACATCCTGAAGATGACTCACTGAGTGACTGTTCACTCAGTGACTTGATTATGTTTAAGGGAATCCAACACTTAGGTTATTTTATGTTCAAATCCTAGTTAAGGAACGCTTGGGTACTTTCAGTGACCCAACAGTCTCCCCCTATTTGGATATACAAATAGCCTAAGTGTTCTATGAATCAGTGTGAGTGAGCAAAGTGTCTTCTTCTCACACTGAACGTATCTAAGTAATATTAGGACACTGATTAAACAAACTCATTACTTCATTAATCATTATTACATTCCTAAAATTGACAAAAGATACAAAAAAAAAAGATAGGTGGTGTTGCAGATTCAGATGTTGAACTTGTAGCCAAGAGCTTCAAGCTTGGTTCTCTTTGACTTCAGCAAGTTCTTCTCAGGATGCCCTTCAATCTTGGCTCTCAGGTCTTTGCAGAACCTTGCATTCTCAGCAGTCTTGATTGGCGAAGCCATCATGAAGTACATGAGCATAGCCTTTACCCCAACATTATCAATGTCTGACCATCTCTGGAAGGAAGGATTGCCAAATTCATCAGTGAAGCACAGTCCTCTTTCAGGTTGTTCAAGGACATGGTTATTCATGAAGGTGACTCCTTCAGGAAGTTCTCTATTGCAGTCCAGGCCAGGAACCTTGATTTCAGGTTCAGTGTCAACTCTTTTCCTCTTCCTTTGAGAGGACTGAGATGAGGCAGCCTGAATGGCTGATGCTGAGGGTGGAAGTAAAGAAGGAATGCCCAGTTCAATGTGCTTCTTGGCCAAGTGCTCATAGCGAGTTCTGAGAGATTTCATCAGCTTAGGGACCACTACATTGTTCTTCTTCAAAATGAGTGGTCTCAACTCGTCAAGTTCAGTGATCCCAAAATCAGTAATCTTGAAGGGATCATGAACTTCAAAGTGTCGCTTGTCTGAACCTCTGAAGACACTGACAACAGCAGGGCTGGTATTTGGATGAATCTTGACATCAGTGATGGGATCAGGATTCAATCTCTGTGTCATGATCCAGGTATACCTCTCAATGTTCTTTTGCTTGACCTCAGCAACTCGTTTCAGTTTAGCATCCTTCTTTTGCTTCAGGGCCAACAAGGCAGCATCCTGAGCTTGTTTGAACTTTTCACCCCCTTCCCTATTCTCCAAATCTTTAGGATTCAGCCCAAGAGATTTTCCTTCTTCATTGACAATCTCAATGAGAGTTTGCTTACTGATCCTTTCCTCTTCAGTTGCCAGTCTTATCCTTTCCTCTTTATCCAGATGAGCTTGGATATCAGCTTCAGTGAGATAGTAAATCACACCGTTGATTTCATAAGGGATCTTTTCATCAGGTTCAGGCCTTACATCTTTGGAAGCAGGAACAAGCTTCCTAGTTTGTTCAGGTTCTGTTGTAGTCATGATGCCTTTGCCCTTATCTTGCTGGCTGTTGAGAGGAGGTTGGTAGGATGAGATTGGAGATGCCTGAAGTATGCGCTCCCCCTCAGTGTGAGAAGGAGTTTCTTCTGAAGCAACCTGAGTGACAAGATGACTGGTGGATGTCTCAGGGATAGGAACTTCAGTGGCATGTGGCTCAGGGATGGGAGCTTCAGTGACATTCTCCCCCTCAACTGTTGCCGGAGCTTCAGTGAGAGCAAGAGTTGGTGTGGGCACTGAAGTCGAAGGAGCTGAGGAATCCTTGAAGGCCTTGAAGATTTCAGACATCATAGATTTGATCTCTGAAGTGTCTTGTTGGATGACAGACACTTTTTCTTCAAGAGAAGCCTGAGAACTTTCTATAGCCGTCATTCGAGAACCAAGAGACCAAGCCACTGAGCTAGAGGATTGAGCCCAGTTAGCCACATCCTTATTCAGGTTGGTGAAGGAAGACTGTATGCTGGAGACTGAAGCATTCAGGGACTGAAGGTCCAAAGATTTCATCAAGGTGACCAATTCAGGAAAGCTTGCTGATTGCTGAACAAAGATATCCGAAGCCTGAAGAAGCTTCTTGGTGAGTTCAGGATCTTCTTTGACCAAGGCTTCAATGTTTTCGACTTTGGGAGTGAGTTGGTTGAAGGATTCAACAAACTTGTTCATATGTGAAACCAAAGTTGTCAGGTGGTGATCAATGCTGGAGTTCTGTTCCCTGACATTATCATGAAATTCTTCGACAGATTCTTTGAGATTGCAGTAGTGGACTGCTTGTTCAGTGTGTAAGTCGAAGACTTCATCAGTGACCCCACGGAACAAGGCATTGGTTGCCTTCTTCAAGAACTTAACCATTTTGCGGCCAGTGAGAGGAACGGAGTCATCTTTCTCATCCACTGAGTCAGTGTGTTCAGCTTCAGGTTGTGATTCCTCGGCATTGTGGGATGGAGACTGAGGAGTAGGTTCAGTGTTTTCAATGGTTTGATCAGCAGTCTCTATATCATCCCCAGCTTCAAAAAGTTCCTCATCACTGCACTTGGTTATTTCATCATCATCAGAATCCAGCATAGCCTGAAAAGTAGCCATTGAGTCAATCTGCAACAAAGGAATAACCAGCTCCTCTTCATAAGAAGATTTGCTTTTGGTGTGGTCAGGGCCTGACCCCTCAATTCCAGTGGATTGGGTTTTATCCACCTGGTCCTTAGGGTCAGTCCCTGAGGAATGCGCAACTCCATGAGGGGGTGTAGGTTCCATATCAGCGGGTGGTTTGTTTCCCCCTGAGTCTTTGTCCCCTGATGTCCCTTCAGGCACTGGTGGGTTTTGGCCCGTGCCATCACTAGGAACGGTGGAAGGCGCTCCCCTACTAGCGGGTTGTGTATTTCCCTCTAGATCTTGGGGAGTAGTAGTTGGGACCAAGGGCACTGACTGTGATGTATCAGTGTCCTTCGTTGTCACCGGGGGTGTTGAAGCCTGGCCCTTGGGTGTCTGATCAGTCTGGGGTCTTTTGTGCCTTTTAGGCTGTGTCCCTGAAGCCTTAGGGCCCTGTGCCTTTGGGTTGGTTTTTGGCACAGTCTTAGACTTCCCTCTTTTCTTAGAAGGGAGAGGTGGAGACACTGAATCCCTTTGGTTGTTTACGGCAACCATATGGGCCGTCAATTCAATGTTGGAGACTGAGGATGGGTCCTTTGAAAAATTTGAAGGACTCAGGACTGCAGGCAAAAAGCCTAAATCATAGTCCTGAGTGTAATTGCAACCCAGTAACATTTGAAAAGCACAAGAAAGAAACCTAGGAAACGTAGTTCACCCTGGTATCCTTCAGGAGCTTGGTTACGAGATCACCGTAAATGATCTCTCCAATGTCGACCATTTTCCCTGTCATCAAGCAATATGCCATCATCAACTGAACAGAGTTAATCTGCTCAGTGGATGAGTGGTTCCCGCCGAGGACCTGAATCACAAAAGTGAATAAGATCTTCCAAGCCAAGGGAAAAGAGTTCTTTGTGACAGGGGTTTTGTCCAATAACTCAGATTTCAAAACAATTTTTTCTAACCCTGCTCTAACTTCATTAGAGTCAGGGAGAGCAACATAGTTTCCAGAGTTGTAATCCAGCTCTGTAGAGGAGCAAAAAGTTTTGTAATCCAAGGTAAATTTCCTGGCCCCATTTAAAACTGAAAATTTGATGCAAAACTCCCTGAGAGGTCTTTGGCTGTTTGCATCAGTGGAAGGTGTCGGGTCAAAGGCCATTGCAGTTGCCCAAAACTCCCTGAGGTAGTTTCGGTACTGAAAGTAAGGGGTTGATGTGAAGGCTGTTTTCAAAGGGCAATTGTATAAAAACTTCATGATTTGTTTGTAGGCTGGGACATTTGACGGGTATTTAAAATTGCCTACAAAATTGTTTGTTTTAAATTGAACATCAGCCAGAGTCAAAGTTGCCTATTGAGGTGCAAGTTAGATTCCTTGGTTGGTTGCCATTTTTAAGTCAATAAAAGATTTTGAAAAAAGGTTTTGAATGGCAAATATAGATTACCAGATGGTCACAAGTTGATTCCAACAAGATCGCTGCCGTGAAATAATCTATATGTTATCAAGAGGATTGATACAAAGATGGATATCTTTATATAAGTCCTTTTTGACCAAGAAAA
>LBNU01015845.1:97259-112331 GCA_014162995.1 Artemisia annua
AGAGGAATGAGTTGAAAATATCAACCACGGTAAAATCCTCAAAAGTAAATGATTCAATTTCGGGTAACAAATGATGTAGATCATTTTGCTCAAATACCCCATTGATTGAATTCTCAATTCCTGGTGGAAGAGGATTAAGGTGAGTGAGTTCACCGAAGAACTCCTCGTGAAGAGAGTTATTCACATGATGCAAATCTGTGAACTCTTGTTCCGTTGTGGATTCATTACTTTCCTCATTCTGAATATCAAATAGTGGATTATCAAAAATTAAAGTGAATTCAGATTTGAATTCAAACAGAGGATTAGTGAAAGTTGTTTTGAATGCTTCGGGAACAAGGTGATTAACATTCTCTTCTGGACTGACGAGCTCAGAGGGTAATTCCTCCACATAACTGATGTCTCCATAAGATAAAGAATTGTCATCAGTATGTGAATCACTAAGCTTGATGTTGGATAAGAATTGAGTGATGGATCATGATATAAGAGACTTTCGATTTCTCCCAGATCAGCTTCGACATCAAAGAGATCATCATCACTTCCCGATGGAAGTGGATTGATGTGAGTGAGTTCATCGGCGAACTCCTCAAGAAGAGGATCAGCATCAGAATGTGGAAATGATGCCTCAACATATTCAATGTCTCCATAAGATGTACAATCATCGTTAGAATCGGAGAAAGTCTCAAAATGATGTTTTGAACACTCACGAGGGGAAGGAAAATCACACGTATGCTTAAGAATTCCCTGTGACTCACTTGGGATTGGGACAAGGTTCTCAACACTAGACTTTATGAATTCGTCTGATTCCTTTTCAGGAACAGTGTCAAGATGCTCGTCCCCCATGTTCAGAGAGTTAGTGGGAACCTCGGGTGTGATAACAGTAGACTGAGATGGAATTTCAACGGATGAACTGGATGAATCTTGAAGAATATCAAGGGTATCTTCATCATCACTGTCATCATCGTAATCGAGAAGAGCAGCATTACGAAATTTGGCACGTGTTATAGCTACTTGTTCTTCGACAAGTAATTCTTCCATGCTCTTTTCGTTTCTAGTAGCTCGTTCTTCTGCAAGTAATTCCGCGATAGATTTATCACGAGAATATTGAATGAGTGGAAGTTGTGGGGGTGTGGATGTGTCAAAACCGGACGTATTAGAACTAGAACAATGTTCAGGATTATAATATGGTTGACATTGAAAATCATCATGAGGACCCCCACAATACGCACAAGAAGAACTTGGAGCATGGCGAAGCGAAATATTAGCCAACTCCTCCTTAAGTTCTTTCAATATCTCAAGAGCCTCTAGACAAAGGTCTTGCGGGAATTGAGGAGTTGTTTGAATCATTTGGCACTGTGGAGGTTGGTCATGATACGAGTAGTCATAATTGTTACAAGGAAATGGATTCCCTGTTTGACAATCAGAGCTGAAGTGGGGACCTCCACAGTACTCACAACAATATGATTGTTGTGACTGGTTTGGTGAATAATATGGAATTTGGTCATTTTCAAAGTTCTGAGTGTTACCAGGAAACTGTTCATAGACAAACGTGTTTCCAGTCTGACACTCAAATCCTTGGTGAGGACCTCCACAATATTCACACGAATATGTCGGTATCACATGATGTGGGGGCTGATGGAATAAATCAGTTGTAACATGACAACTGGGACAATTACCACCATTATGAGGGCCACCACACCATTGACAATCAAGAGGGTGAGGATAAGACATAGAAAGAATCAAAAGGTTACAGAGGGTAAGAGATAAAGAATAAAAAAGGTGAGAGGGTAAAGGTGAATATTTTTGGAGTTTTTAAGAAACATTTTGTAAAAACAATCACAATTAAAACAAGACCGAGGCAAAATGACAGAAAACTTAAACCAATAATCACAATATGAATGGCTTCTTTGAAAAAGGTACACCAATTCACAAGGACACAAAGGCAAGTTTTAATCTTATGTTTGGGAACTTATTAATGGTCATACCCCCAGTTGGGTAGTATTCTGCCTTGATTTGCGGTGGTAATATTTTATGTATTTATTTAACAAGAAAACAAATGTTTTTGGCTTTTCGGGGTGTGTGTGAAAAAACTTTTGGAATTATTTTTGAAATCGATTCGTTAACCAAAATCGTTCCTTTAAGACTACTCACAGAGTGGCGGAAGAGAAAGAATGGATCTCTTTTCAGTTCGCAATTTAATGTCAGAACTTCCGTATTCCACCTGTATAGGTTGTAATCTTAAAGATAACGAAGTAATTTAACTTCACGATTTGTTTTGTTGTTTATGATTTTTTTGGTGTTGTTAACACTTCAGGAGAAGTGTTAATGAATGTTTTTTGATTTGATTTTGATTTTTACAAAAATTTACAGAGTGATGTGATTTGTACAAGGAGGGTTTTGAAAACCACTAAACTTAAACGTTTTTAAAACACGCAACAACCTCTCCGGCAGCGGCGCCAAAATTTGACTCCTCCCAAACTAACCAGTCAACCAGGTGTGGACAACAAGTCAAATCTGAGAGAGGAGAGATCAATTTATGATCCGGTGTAAGCACAGTGTTTCCCCGGGTCGTTATGTCCCAGCGAGGTTGAAATTGTATTTTTGGAACGTTTGAATGATTTAGTGATTTGAGGAAAGTAACCAGATAATGATTTGGATTTGTTTACACTAATGGAAATGAGATAAATAATAGATATAAACAATTACTGGGAATCAGATAAACTAAAAACGTAATCAAAATGCAAATGCGTACTGAAAAAGTGGGAATTAAGCAAAAACAAACTACAGGGGGTGAAAATGACTTTTTTACAAACTTAATATTAAAAGAAAATTTTATAAAAAAGAAAAATATTTTTTTTGATTATTTTATTATTTAATATTAATTAAAACTATTTAATTACTTATTATTAATATTTAAATTAAACTAAATACAATATAATATTAAATAAAGCTAAAAAAATGATAATTGATTTTTAAAATCTCTAAATAACTTAAAAATAATATAAAAATTAAAAATATATCTTTTTGTCTTTTTGTGGATTTAATATTAATTAATTACTAATAATATTAATTAGACTAATTTAACTAATTTAAATTACAAATTATACTACAAATGACTTAGAAAATTAAGAAATATTTTATAAAACTAATTAAGCATTACAGGAATCCTAAAAAATTATAAAAAGTTTATAAAAATTATTATTAAACTATTTTACTAATTATTTACTTAATTACCAATTAAAAGCTAATTAAACTAACTTAATTAAGATAAATAACAAATGAACATTAATTGATGACGTATAGTCTCCACTCGGGTCACGGACCCGATTAGTAAACAATACTAACACTTAAGCCCACCACGAGCGGGCCGCTATAACAATAACTGGACTAGCAGTTAGAAGGTTTGGGCCCACAAGGCCCAAGCCCAAAGTTATTAATGGATTAGATACGGGATATCTCCTAAATAAAGGAGATATACACCAAATATCCGATATCGGCCAACTTTAGGCCGAAGGAGTTGGAAGGAGCCCACGAAACCTATCGCGTTAGTGTATATAAATAAAGCGCATCATAGCTCCGTCTAAGCCGTACAATTTACAAACCCCTAAACTCTTCACAACCCTAAATTCGATTATTACGTCTCACGCCGGGGAGGATAATTGGGGGGAGACAATCACTCGATAAGCTAACGGTTGTTTGTTGCCCCTTTCATAGTCCCCAGGCTCCCCAAGCATATCATCTAATGATACAGAGAAACAGGAACCCCGACAAGGAAACGCCGCAACTTTTGTATCAACAAGTGGCGCCATCCGTTCGGACCCTACACTAAGAACTAGGATGACAAAACACAAAAACATAAGCCAGCGGACTCCGCAGATGGACAAAACACGCGGTGACCCTCCAAGGAGGAACTACCCGGATCTGACCCTTAGGCAAACCACTGGGACAACCAGTGCACCTGGTCACCAAGAATTGGAATCAACCCCAATCATCCCAACAGTGGAGTTGCCCGCTGCAACAACTCAAACCACCACGGTGGTCCCAAAAAATGAGGATCTTCAGCGTACTCTCTTTACCACTCCTCACCAGACGACAACTGCTGTGGACAACACAGCACCGCCTGGCTCACCTGACAAAGAGAGGAGGATTAATTTAGAAGAAGACATTACTGCGCTGGAAGAAGATACTCAAGAAGCAATGTTAAAAAATTTCGTATCACGAAATTTTGATACATTGAATAATCTCCTGCAAGAGGAGTCAAGAAGAAGGTCGATTCATAACTTACACGCTCGGCTTAACTTCAATGGAACATCTCCACCGCGTTACCTAGAGCGCGAGCATAATGAGAGGCGCACCGATGTCCATTCTAGACTCGGTACACCGTCTAATTCGCAGTACTCGGAGGAATACGAGGGTAATGGGCGACGCACACCCGTTTTCTCTAGGCTAGGTAGTCGCAGAGTCCGCGATAGAGTCGGACCACGGCGCTCACCAAGCGAAGGCTCTTCTAGATCTGGAAGAGCTTACGATAAATCTGGGAAACGATTTTCCCCAAGTGAAAGCCCTTCTAGCTCAGACTCCGATGAAAAACGGCGCAAGCACCGTAAAAGAAGCGATTCTTCCTCAAGCAGTTCCTCGGACAACGAGGATAAAGAAACGGGACACTGGAAGTCCAGAGGAAGACGTCGCGAGGAAGAGGACGAGGACATATCCCTTCCTTGGCGTCGCCAAAAGGTTGATGCGTTCTCAAAGCGCATCAGCGATTATTCAGACAACAAGAAAAGGCGCATGCCTTCCAATGTTAAAACATATGATGGAACGGGTGACCCTGATGATCACCTAAAAATTTTCGAATCCGCTGCTGGCATCGAAAACTGGCCACAACCTGTGTGGTGCCATATGTTTAATTCCACATTGGTAGGGAATGCGCGAACTTGGTTTAGCAAACTTCCACGAAGAAGTATGAAAGGGTATGAAGAGTTGCGGAAAGCATTCCACTTGAACTTCACACAAAGAAAGAAGTGCGCTAAGGACCCAGTTGAATTGGCCAGGATTAAACAGCGCCAAGGGGAGTCCACGAGCGCCTTCATGGAGCGCTTCAAAGACGAATGCATACACGTCAAGGCATGTCCTGAAATACTAAAAATTTCAGGATTCATGAATGCGATCAACAACCAAGAACTTATCAAAAAATTAAATAATAAAGTTCCCCAAACCTTCGACGAACTAATGAAACGCACAAGGTCTTTCATTCAAGGAGAAGCCGCCGTCGCGGATAGCAAGAAAGCATATTCGAACTACAAGCCGCAAGAACTGTCAAGGAGACAATCCAATGACCATGGCGGCAATCGTAACAAAAGCTATCGCAATGATGGAGGCGCACGGGGGAACGACAAGTATACCCCACTGACAAAAACTCCTAGAGAGATATTCGCAACAGAGGGAGCAAATTTTCCTAAACCCCAACCAATGCGCACTCCAGAAGGAAAGCGCATAGGGAATGGGTACTGCGACTATCATGGACAGAAAGGCCACACAATGAATGAGTGTGTCCAGCTTCGCCAACTAATTGATAAATTAATAAAAGAGGGCAGGATGGACCACTTAGTCAAAAACATTAAAGAAGGGAAGGATAAGCAAAGAACCGGAGATAAAAAAGAACCACCTAAAGACAAGGCGGACACAATTTACATGATACAATCATGGCAGCGCAAAGTCAAGCAAAAGGTCAGCCAGAGGTTCTCTCCTAACGACGAAATTTCCTTCCCAAAGTTGACTGCGGACAACGCAGTGGCGGAGCCACTCACCATTGAAATATATGCGGGAGGTCACAATATCCACCGTATGTACGTTGATGGAGGAGCATCTGCGGAAATAATGTATGAACATTGTTTCAAAAGATTACGGCCGGAGATACAAAGCCAATTGATCCCCGCCACATCATCGCTAACAGGCTTCACGGGAGAAAAAATATGGCCAATAGGACAACTACGGCTACTAGTTACGATCGGTAACAAGGAGCACTCCACAAAAGCATGGATGAACTTCATGGTGATTAGATCTCCCTCGCCATACAATGGCATCATCGGAAGATCAGGAATAAAAGCTGTACGCGCAGTACCATCCACGGCACATGGAATGCTCAAATTCCCAGTAGAAGGCGTCATTGTCACCCTTTACAACAACGCTGTACCTCCCGAGGAGTGTAATACAGTTACATGCGAAGCAACGCACACTCCGGAACATGGCGCAGCCAAAATCCCAAACTTGAAAGTGGCAATACACCTTGATTACCCTGAACAACAGGTGTCAATTAGAGGTTCGCTGTCAGATAAAGGGAAAACAGCTGTGTGCGCACTCCTGCAGAAAAACCTGGATGTCTTCGCATGGGAGCCAAAGCATATGACTGGCGCACCTAGGCCAATCTCAGAGCACAAACTACAAATCCGACAAGGATATCCGCCAATAAGGCAGAAGAAGCGGGGCCAGGCCCCAGAGCGCGCGAAAGCCATCCTAGAGGAAGTACACAAGCTTGTAGACGCAGGCATTATGCGAGAAGTCTACTACCATGATTGGTTATCTAATCCAGTCATGGTAAAAAAAAGCGATGGCAGTTGGCGAATGTGCGTGGACTTCACGGACCTCAATAAAGCATGCCCTCAGGACTGCTACCCACTACCAGAAATAGACTAGAAAGTAGAATCCTTATGTGGATCCTTTCAAATGCTTCTTGGATGCATACAAAGGATACCACCAAATCCAAATGGCTAAGGATGATGAGGAGAAAACAGCATTCCATACGAGCCAAGGCGTCTATTGTTACACAAAGATGCCTTTCGGGCTAAAGAATGCGGGAGCTACCTACCAGCGCCTGGTAGATAATGCATTCGAAAAGCAAGTAGGTCGTAACTTGGAGGTCTACGTTGATGATCTGTTATAAAAAGCCATACTGAAGATGAAGTAGTGCGCGATATTGAAGAAACATTCAAAACACTACGGAAAATCAATATGAAGCTAAATCTTAAGAAGTGTACTTTTGGCGCTACAGAAGGCATGTTCCTAGGACACTTAATAGAACCAGATGGCATCAAGCCATGCCCTGAAAAGACTGAAGCAGTCATACAACTCCCTTCTCCGCGTACGCTAAAGGAAGTCCAATCCTTGAATGGAAAATTGGTTGTTCTAAACAGATTCCTATGCAAGTCAGCGGACAAGTCACTACCACTATTTAAAACACTCAAGAAGTGCACAAAAAAGGGAGACTTTCGCTGGACTACCGAAGCAGAGGAAGCGTTTCGGCAGCTAAAACAAACAATAGCAGCGCTCCCCAAGTTAGTTGCACCCCGACCAGGGGAGGATTTGATAATGTACTTATCCGCAACTCATGGGGCAGTAAGCGCGGTACTATTGACGGATATGAACTCAGTACAAACACCTGTATACTTTGTCAGCAAGGCGCTTAAGAAAACAGAGATTAACTACAGCTCAACGAAAAGTTAGTACTGGCGCTGGTATTCGCAGCCAAGAGGCTGCGCAGATACTTTCAGGCACACCCCATAGTGGTGATCACAGACCAACCCATAAAGCAAGTTATCTCCAAACCAGACGCGTCAGGGCGATTGCAGAAGTGGAGTGTACTACTAGGAGAACATAACATCTCCTACAGACTGCGCACCGCAGTCAAAGGGCAAATACTCGCGGACTTTATCATCGAAAAGCCAGAAAGCGAGGATGTAACTCAACCACCCAAGGTGGAACTACAAGAACCATGGATCCTGTTTACGGACGGATCTTCATGCGTAGATGGCTCAGGCGCAGGCCTCATTCTTACCAATCCAGAAGGAATGGAATTTACATATGCCTTGCGCTTTGAATTCACTGCCACGAACAACGAGGCAGAATACGAAGCCTTAATCGCTGGACTACGAATCGCAACACGAATGGGTGTACGCAACCTAGAAGCAAACGTAGATTCCCGTTTAGTGGCCAATAAAGTGTCCGGAGAATACGAGGCTAAGGAGGAAAACATGATCCAATACCTTGAAAAAACAAAATCCTTAATCTAAGGATTTGACAGATTCACAATAGCACAAGTCCCCAGAGGGGAGAACAAGAAAGCAGACACATTGAGCAAAATTGCGTCTACAAGTTTCGCACATCTGTCAAGACAAGTATTGGTAGAAATCCTAAAAGACAAGTCAATCTCCGAGATGGAAGTATCCACAGTTATAGAAGAAGAAGGCCCTACATGGATGACCCCTATTGTGGACTTCATCAGCAAGGGTATATTACCCCAAGAACAGAAAGAAGCTCGACGAATACGGCGCACAGCGCAGCGATTCGAGCTTAGAGATGGCGTCTTATACAGGCGCTCATTCTTACAACCATGGCTTCGGTGTGTGGGACCCCTTCAGGCAGATTACGTACTTCGAGAGATCCACGCTGGTTCATGCAGTATGCACTCAGGACCACGGTCTGTTGTGGCGCGAGCGCTAAGGTCAGGATATTACTGGCCCACTATGCACCGAGATGCACGAGACTTGGTACGCAAATGCAGCGACTGCCAAGTTCACAGACCTATCCCGCGCCGTCCACAGCATGAATTAACACCGATAACATCACCATGGCCATTCTACAAATGGGGAATAGACATCGCTGGACCATTCCCTGTTGCCGCGGGTGGATTGAAATTCCTCATTGTGGCAATAGATTACTTCACCAAGTGGATTGAAGCAAAAGCAGTGGCTACAATCACGGGCAACCAAGTCAAGCGATTCGTATGGGATAACATCGTATGTCGCTTTGGATTACCTGGTGAAATCATCTCAGATAACGGAAAACAATTCCGTGACAATCCGTTCAAAGATTGGTGCGAACAGCTGAACATCAAGCAACACTTCGCGTCAGTAACTCACCCACAAACAAATGGTCTGGTTGAACGCGCGAATAGAAGCCTGGGCGAAGGAATCAAAGCGCGTCTGGACAGACACAAAGGAAGATGGGTAGAAGAACTGTCACATGTTCTCTGGGCGCACCGAACTACTATCAAGGTTAGCAACGGAGACACTCCCTTCTCTTTGGTCTATGGAACAGAAGCTGTCATACCAGCTGAAATTGGAATGCCAACTATCCGTACTGCGGAAGTTAATTCTGCTACCAATGATGATGAGCGGCGTATAGACTTACATCTATTGGAAGAGCGACGTGAACGCGCAGCAATACGTGAAGAAAAAGCCAAGTCAAGAATGAAAGGGTACTACGATGCCAAAGTGCGCAACACTTCATTCAGACCAGGTGACTTCGTATACCGCGAAAATGACTCAAGCCGTGCAGAAGACACTGGAAAGCTAGGACCAAAGTGGGAAGGACCTTACGAGGTCATTGAAGCACTTGGAAATGGAGCGTACAAGCTACGCGGTAAAGATGGACACGAGCTGCAACGAACGTGGAACGTTCGCAACCTTAAGCGATGCTATCTTTAGAATAGGCTACGGCCCAGCATGGACACTCAAGCACTTTAGAAAGTGCCCCAATAAAGATCCATGTAACTTTATTTTTTGAAGTCTTATCTAGATAAGTATTTTTTTTTACAAACTTGCAAGTATTAATAAAACATTCGCGGTTTCTAGCTAACTCCGTGACAAAATTTCTTTACATTGTTATTTAAATACTGTTTATATTTCAATGTGTTGGTCATGTTACCTTTAGCCTACATGGNATAAAGATCCATGTAACTTTATTTTTTGAAGTCTTATCTAGATAAGTATTTTTTTTTACAAACTTGCAAGTATTAATAAAACATTCGCGGTTTCTAGCTAACTCCGTGACAAAATTTCTTTACATTGTTATTTAAATACTGTTTATATTTCAATGTGTTGGTCATGTTACCTTTAGCCTACATGGCGTGCATGCACTAATTAATACCCACGTTGGTAAAAAGGATGAGTTAACCTACTAAACAACTCGTTGAGTAAGAGGGTTGCAAACCCATCAACTTTGGATCACGAATCCTTGTTAAACACCTTGCGCTCAAGACGTTGGCGCAAGTTCCTTGCGCAATCCCACGATGGATGCACAACAGGGCACACTGTGCACGTTTAACAACTTGGGAGATCAAGACTCTTGATTCTTTAAAATAAAATACGACAAGTAGACTTATAAAAATTCATAGATGATTATGATTTGTTTCTCCTTTAACTAAGTTAGTAGATTCCATACACGACTATGGTCAATACTTAAGGAAATTCATGCATATTTATGACTTTTCTTAAATACACTTAGACACTCAAAGATTTATTCACGCGAGGATACATGAGTTATACGCGAACTAAGAGTTCAAAAACATAAGTACTTGGAAAGTATAAACACACTAAGTACAAAAAGAACTTCATATATAAATAGCAAGTTCATACAAAAATTGGTTCAAAACAAAGAACTAAGTACAAAATGGCTATATGCTAGATGTACGCCTCAGCTGGCTGGAGCCCCCACTCAAAGCCGCTCCCTTTGCATCCTTGAGTCGCTGCAACAACTTTGCATCATCAGGGGAAACGGTGGCCACGGTGATAGGTACACCGTCGGTCCAAGGCAGATGCGCAGCGCCTATGCCGCACATAATGGCCTTCCCTTTCACGCCTTTTTTCCTTGCGGCCCTGGATACATGAGCATTTAGAGACCTTTGCAAAGAAATCTCCTTCTCAAGACGGAAGGGATTCAAGATATCACGAGGCTGAGCAAAAATTGGTACCTTCAACTGCGCCACGTCAGGCTTCAAGTAGAAGTCCAACTGCTGATCCGCATCATCCTGCAGATGCCTTGGGAGAGTGAGCCCCGCCATTATCACATTGATGGGCTGATCCTGATCACGCTCCAAACGCGCGATGTGGGGAAGCTCGAGCTTCTTTAGCCCCTCCATGGCAGCAAGGAGCTCAGCAGGGGCACTCGCCTTGTACCCAGGAACCTCCGCGAGCGGCACAGTCAGCAACTTGGCCTCAGCAAGCTTGTTTGTGGCCAAGGTCTGCCCGTGCGCAACAGCGCAATCCACCACCTTTCCGAAGGCCGTGGTGACCTCCGGATGCTCCAATGTACACATGGCAGCCAGGCGCAGCCCATGGCCGATCAACCACCTACGAAATAACACAAGTGTTAGTAGGAAAGAAAATCCAAATATATACAAGTTATAAAGAAAAGCAAAGAAGCATTTACCTGCGCTCAGCCACAGACTGAACCATATGTGGGTATAGCTCCTCATCATATTCGATGCTGAGCTTGCGAAGCTTCTCTTCTTGCATCTTCAGCGCAAGCTCCACCCGACTACGGAACTCCTCAATGTTGGCAAAGTGCTTGCTTCTATTCTGTTGCAAGTACTTCAGCGCCCACAAAGAGTTAACCCTCTGATGGTCTGCAGCAGCACGCTCCTGCTCCAACTCAGCCATCACGGCCAGCTTCCCCTCCGCCAGCCTTTGCGCAGATGCCTCTGCGCGCTCCAGTTTAGCCTTGGAGCTCAGCTGCTCAGCTTTAGAGCTTGCTAATTCAGCCTGCACAGCTGCTAACTGCGCCTTCAGGCTGGTAACCTCGTCCTCAAACTGGGAGGAGCGGCTACTTTCAACAGAGTAGCTCGCCCTGGCTTGCGCCACCAACTCGGATTGGCGCGCAGTGATGGAGGCCAGCTCCTTCATCACAGAGTCAAATGACCTTGACTCCTCTCCAATATCCCTCGGTGAGTGCGCCTCATCCAGAAAAGGGCTCACCTTGGGTGACGCACTTCCATCTCGTGCGCCAGTGTCCTCCACATGTTGTTCACTGTACACAACATCAGGAAAAAGTGTTAGCATACGAAGACAATTCAACATACACAAAATGTTAAGTGATTGCTAACAAGTACTTACGTGTGGGGAGGAGATGAGGGCACGTCCTTCTCAATCTCAGTCATGGACGCGTCCCCTCCAGACTTCTCAGCATCCTCACTACGGACAAGAAGAAACAAAGTTAGAATAAACTATAACTTAACGAAAGTTTATAACAAATAAACAAGTTACTTACCCCATCTCCAACTCAGCAAAAGATGGACCCTCCTCAGCCTCAGACCGCGGCTTCTTGGATGACCCCTCGCCATCACCCCTAGACGCCCTCTTGCACCTCAACTGGAGACCCTCCTCCATTTCTTCGTCAGACTCTCCCAAGTCGACGTACGCTATATTCACAGAATTGGGAGGAGGCTGCGCAACATCGGGTCCCTGCTGCACAGGAGGAGCCACCTCCTGTAATGGCGTGACTACCGCCGCGGCAGGGGAACCCTCAGGCTCTGGAACAATCAGGTCCACGACGCGTCCCGCCGTCGCCTGCAAAATGGGCGTCTCACCCTCCCTCAGGGACGCACTCCAATGGTCACTGATTTGGGCATCTCTAAATTGACAACGCCAAACAGATCCATCTCTGCGCAAAAACAATAAAAAAAATGTTACATAAAGTATGGAAAATGAAGAAGGCTTACGCTACTAGCGACAGAAAGAAGGAAGGATGAGTACCCACCCGTTCCATCCACATCCACAAATGTGGGAACCTCCGTCGCGGGCTCGAAGTAGTTGCGACTGATGCCCATATGCACCAGGAAGTCTTCTGGATATGGTCTGATGTGGAGGCGGTTAGCATTAATGACAGCCGCATAATCCGGGTCGTACCACGTGTCGAGGGGGCACTCATCCTTTGGCAACGACAGGCGGGTGTGGAACGGGAAATCAGATGGAAAGACGGTGACGTCAATCCAAAAGAATTTCTCTCTCCAGTCCCTAAGTTTATCTACCTTCTCACATAGCACTGCAGCTCACCTATGCGCTTAGAGAAGGTAACCCACCCATTTAACCACGACGCGCGATAGAACGCGCGAAATAAGTGGAGGGTGGGGGGAATCGCTAATAAGCGACAGTTCACTTCAAAATTGGAAATCTTCCCAGCGCCTATACAGTGCAACTGGGAGATATGGAGCTCGTAGTAGTTGAGTATCTGACTCAAGAGCACGGTTATGGGTACGCGCTGGTTCGCACACTCGAAGAAGCGCGTATATACCCCCACCTTCCCTTCGGGGAAGTCCGCAATGGTGTCGTTAGGACCTGGCACCTCTGGGTGCAGATCCAAAGGAATAAAATAATCCAAGGTGAACTGCGTCAGTTCATCCTCGGTTATGTCGGAGGTGCAATCACTCAGTTGAAGAACCATGTTCGTGTTTAAAAAAGGGCGCACACGCTAATTACCTAGCGTATAAAAGTAGGGTTGCAAAGGAGGCTTAGAAGCTTTGAAAATGGAAATAAAAACGCTTTTACTGTGATAATCACAGTAAAAGTGGAGAAGAGGTTATATACTTTTCTCACCCACCACAGATAACTGACACGTGGATCCCACTAACTCGAATCGTGTGGCTGGGAATTGTAACGGTACAGGACACGTGGATAGCCTCTCCACTTCCCGAGGTACTCGAATTGCACTTTTTTGGACTAGGTGCATTACACGCGTATTTTGGTGGTTTAATTTCGTATTCTTCTCGCGCACGCGTTAGGAATAATTTTGACACGGTTTAAGTCTAGCATCCGCAGGTCTTACCCTGCGCACACTAGACTGGGGGGACATGATGACGTATAGTCTCCACTCGGGTCACAGACCCGATTAGTAAACAATACTAACACTTAAGCCCACCACGAGCGGGCCGCTATAACAATAAATGGACTACCAGTTAGAAGGTTTTGGCCCACAAGGCCCAAGCCCAAAGTTATTAATGGATTAGATACGGGATATCTCCTAAATAAAGGAGATATACAGCAAATATCCGATATCGGCCAATAGGCCGAAGAGTGAGGAGCACGAAACCTTATCGGTTACGTGTATATAAATAGGGCATCATAGCTCTCGTCTAAGGTACGATTTACAAACCCTAAACTCTTCACAACCCTAAATTCGATTACTTACTCTCACGCCGGAGGATAATCGGGGGAGACAATCCCTCGATAAGCCTAACGGTGTTTGTTGCTTTCATAGTGCGCAGGTCCCCAAGCATTATCATCTAATTGATACGAGAACAGGAACCCGAACAAGGAACACCCAACTTTTGTATCAACAGTAATAATTATGAAAATATTTTCTAAAAATGCTTTATAATTAGTAAGAACTAGAAAAATTATAAAAAGGTGCTAGTGATTAAAAATAAACAGTAATGGATTTTCTTTTTGGTTTTTTAATTAAAATTAATTAAACTAATATTAATTATTATAAATAGTAATATGAAATTTTTTATATAAATACTATGATAGTGCAGAAACCTAGGAAAAATATAAAAATGAGAAGTGCTTTTTGAAAAAGCTGAAAATAAGCCAAATGGCATAAATAGAAGCTATCACTTTATTAAAAGTGATGATTTTTTGATTTTTCTTTTATGAAACTATTTATACACTGAAAATGAGTAACTTTAATGAAAACAAACTTTTTAAAACTTAAAAATAAGCAATGTGCAGCTTAAAAAGCTTGACAGATGAGATTTTGGCTTATTTTTGAGGATTTTAAGCTCAAATGAGCTTTCCAAGGCACACAGACTATAAATTAAGATGTAAACAACTTTAAGGGACTTAAATGAAGCTAAAACAAGCAAAGAGATACACTGAATAAGCCAATAAGCAAAATAAGCAAATCCACATACAACACAGATCAAAAACAGGTTAAGGGCTAAGTTGCAGCCCTATGTGGGGCCCACAGGGGTGATTGGAAGTCCAAACTCAATGGAGATCTAAAAAGGTGCCCTGGCAAGCTTTGAAATAAACCAATAAGCAGAGCTTATGATTCACTAATGAGCTTAGGGGAGGCTTGTGAAGTGGGCTTGGTCACCACTGAACCATGAATTGGCTCAGTGAGATTTTTGAAAATCCACAAGCCACAAGCTAATTCAAGGGGTGCATGATGCGCGTGGATTGCAACACGCACTACGTTTTACCTCTCGAGGGATCTCGAGAAGCTTGCAATCCCCACCAGGCAGTGTACCTGACCGATGTAGTATAGTGTAGTGGCAAGTACCGGGGGATTGATCGTTCTCTC
>LBNU01015845.1:112660-123589 GCA_014162995.1 Artemisia annua
CACAGCCTTTACCATAAGCCATATACTCATGGGCTAGTCAATTCTTAGAATATTCAGAGAATAAGATCCATGGTGAATTGATGACCATTTCAACTCTCAGCAATTAAGCATGGGTGAGTTGAGTACCCTATGATTTTTGACAAACCATCACAGCCATCAACAGATTTGATTAGTCTTTACCAAAGCTGTACCCTTTGGACTAGCCAACTCTTTAATGGACACAAGTCACATCTGGTGAGTTGATAACCATCAACAGAGTTACTATACAACAAATCTGCAATTATGACATTTTTTTTACTCAAATAAATGAATAAACAAAATATACAACAATTACCCCAAAGAAGCATCAATGGTGACCCCATGCTGTGCTTTCATACCCATTTTGAACTGAATACTACTCCTTATAGCTGTAATCAATTGCTCAGCATGAGTCATGTCATTACCACACACATCATAAGGAACTAGCAGCTTCATCTCCAACATTTGATTCAGAATCCTTAAAGAGATGGGATAGGTAATCTTAGCACACATGTAGAGAACCTTGCCAGCAAGAAGAATCCGTGGTTGGAGAACCAAAGAAGAGGCACGCAAACGTAGACATGATGCACCAGCTCCTCCTCCTCCACCAGCACCACCTTTGCCTTTTCCATCCTCTGACTCAGATACCTCTGAGTTATTGTTTTATGAGGATGTCAACGAAGGACCTTCTGAACCTCCACCTCTTTCAAAGCTTCTCACAGAGGAGATGGAGCGTGTTGTGGCTGGAATGAGGCAAATTCCAGTGCCTCAAAAGCCCAAGAGATTGGAAATACCATCTTCCCAAGTATTGGGACTCGTTTGTAAGAGGCTATGGACTCCTGATACAAAGCGCAAGGATGTGGAGAACGTACTGAAGAACATGAATAAAACTCTGTATTCTCCTTTCATAGATAATCATTCAAACATGTATGCAAATTGTAATTACCCCTGAAAAGATAGAGTAATACTATCAGCAGATACCACAATCAGCAGAAACTCCTATCAGCAGGAACATGTTTCCGCAGGATCCATGCCATCCGTAGAATGGGCTACAGTATATGATATTAATTATCTGTTCCCACCTAACAATCATTAAACGCTGTTTGACCTAGACTCTTACCTATAAAACAGATCCAAACATTCATCAACCCTCATTCCTCAATTTTAATCCAAAACCATGTCTTCCAAAACAGAGATCATTGATCTAACCTCTTCCTCATCTTCATCATCTAGTGATGGTTGGAATGCCTACTTTCCACCCATTAAACGACCCAGTACACATCCATTAAATACAAAACAAGGAGGCATAAGAAAGCATGAGATGGGGGAACCAAGTCAAACCCCCATTCCTGCTGATTCTGATTCTACGGACGATTCAGACTCTTGGATAGGTTATCCTCCTTCAGATAGAGACTTAGTTTCTCCTTTTCTCTTTGATCGAAGCAGAATGAGCGGTGAAGCTTTTACCACGAGGATCGTTGTCCCAACGAGGGTTGAATATGGATCTCGTCACTCAAGACCGTGAGCTATGTGTGGTGAATAGGTTTAAAAGATGTTTTGGTTTTGTTTATACTATAACGACAAATTAAAATGCGGTTTAAAATAAAGTAAAGCGGTAAAACGACATGAAATAAGTAAACAAGTAAAGCTGCATGTAATAAAGCTATAAAAGGAAGCGGTAATTAAAGTGCGATAAGAAATGAAAACGGTAAATGAATTTAAAAGACAATGTGTTTGCAAAGCGACTCGAATAAGTTCATTAAGCTCGAGGTAAAAGTTTGTGACGAGTTATTTTCCTTTCTCGAGATTAGTTTTTGATTAATCTTTTGAAAAGATAACAACTCTAAACGAGTGAATTAATCGTCCAAAGGTTTTCGTCCTTTGAGTAATCAAATCACACGTCTAAATAATCTTTCGATTATTTATCACAAACGTTTAACGCTCTTACTTAACTCACAAACTCGAGCTACTAAGCAAACACGAACTAAAACTACTCACGACTCATGTTAAAAACATAAAGCGATAAAGTAATTAAAAGACTTGTAAATCATTAAACGTTAATAAAAGTTTAAAACTAAAAATGAAAGACACAAGACTTAAATAATAAAACGTAACTAAAAAGATTTTAGAAAATTTCGACAGCATAACGTTTAGATTTGAGAAAAAGAAAACCTCACTCGATAAACGATGAGGAAAATAAAATTAAGTCTAACTCGACTTAAATAAAAAATGAAACTAGAAAAAAAAGTGAACTAAACAATACTCGCTATTAATTTTCTCCATACTCGCAAGGAATCAAGATCCATACTCGCAATAATGAAGTTGATACTCGCTAAATTGGAAGCCCCATACTCGCTACCATGAACCCTACTCGCTAACTACCATACTCGCTAAATACGGAACCCATACTCGCAATACTACACAGAACATACTCGCTAGGAATTTTAAAACCCCCATACTCGCAGAAAAGTTTGTCCATACTCGCAATTCAAAAGGTCATACTCGCAAAGAAGGTTACATACTCGCTAAACCCTAGATCTAGAAAACCATACTCGCAAAGATAAAAAAAAACGATTAAGAACTTATTTTACGTGGACAAATAGATTAAAAACATTTAAAACTAATAAAAACTAAATGTAAAACAAGTTTAAAAAACTAAATAAACTTGTGAAAAGCTAAATAAGCCACGACTTAGTTACAAGCCCTAGCTTATTTTATGTATTATTCGACTAAATAAATCCCATGCAAAGTTGATAAGAAAACTTCTAAAAGCTCAAAAGAAAGATTAAGAACATGTAAATAAGCTCAAAGATTAAAAGACTTGTAAAATAAAGCTTGTAAAGAACTCAAATAAGCTAGAAAATAAGACGTGAAATAAGCTTGTATTAAAGAGATAAGACTAATACACAAAATAAACTAACCTACACCTAAACTACTCCTAAATCTAACCTAAAGCTAACCCCCTTCACAATGAGGCTTAAGCTTCTATTTATAGGTCAAGAGCTTACACATGTTTGGCGATGTTGCACGTTTAGCCCTTGAACCTTTACAATTCATGATATTGCACTAAAACTAAGTTACAAACTACTCAACGTTCTTAAACATTAAACGTAACACTAATGTAATCTTGAGGATTCGAGTTGACGTTTCTTCCAAAGGTCTTCAAAAGATTTAAAAGCGACATCTTGCTCAAATGTGGAGGACAAGTGTCTCATGAATTTTTCTTCGAGCCTTTAAGGAATACATTTGTCTTGGGCTTTTCTTAAGTAGATATCATCTTTGACTCGGCTCTTTGACACTTTTCCACATCTCGTGCTCGTTTTAGGCTTTTTGGTTGATTTTCATGCCATTTATGCAATATCCTTTCCTGCACGATCACAAACACAAAAACACGATATCTTTGGCGTTTAACGTTAGTTTTTGGTCTTTTTAACACTTAAACTAAGGTCAAAAGTATGTGTAAAATAGCACATACCAAAATCCCCCAGACTAAGGTATTGCGTGTCCTCACGCAATGTAATCACGTCACGCTTTAAAGATAAATAATTTCACACCTCTCTTTACTAACTTTGAAAAGTAGCAAAACGTTCAAAAGAGATACGAAATCATTTATTCCCTAAAACGCCCCGGTTTTCCATTTTATTCCATATGCTACTTATATTATACTACTTTAGCTTATGACGGTGTGCTTGACTTTCATTATCTTTCAATAACGATTAAGGGTCATAGAGTAAGAACACGATTCATAGAAAAGTGACCGATTGGATAAAATTCATCGTCCCTGATTTTTCACAAGCTCCCAAACTAAGCGTAAAAACGGATCATTGTTTAATTACAAGTTAGATGCCAACGCTACTCATGGAAGTTACTCGTGTACCGCTTGCTCCCATTTTCCTATTTTTGTATCTCATTATTTTATTTTTGTGAGAGAAATGAATTTCTTCATAAGCATCTCGTTTCATAGTTTTTAGTCCGATAAAGATACCAAATTCATACGCTAAGTAGTTATCGATCTTCTCTTAAGAAGGTTTGCAAGAGAAATGTGGTCCACATCAAGGATATTGGATACATACAAAGACTTTGGAATACATCAAAAATAGACATAAGTTGGCGAGTACATTTCACGTGCACCTCATGCGTCCGATCTAGGATCGTAACATGCACCTCACGCGCGACCAACTTTAGTCTTAACACTAGAACTCATGATCCATAAATCTTCAACATACATCCTTATTCTTTCTTTTCTTTTTCTTTTTCTTTTCTTGATACTTTTTTTTTTCTTTTTTTTTCTTTCTTTTTCTTGCCTTAGTAACTTCTCAACTCCGAACCTTCACGGTTTCAGTCCAAGACCTACCGCCAACTGCTAGGGTTGGAATCTAGGATCCAAGGTCCGATCTCAATCCGAAGTCTTAAAGCACCTTAGCTCATACATAACAACGGGCTTTTGGGTAGCTCCGAAACCACATGCGTACTACGCTTATTCAACGATATACAATACAACTCAATTGACGTGTATCCATGATGTGTACCCAATTTCCCAAGCAAAGATTCTCTTAAGAAGATAAAGAACTACTCATCGGCTAAACCTAACATCTTTAATTATTTTGCACATATATGGGGTGAAGCAATTTTGTGGGAACAAAAAGACATGAGTACCTTCGATGAGCTTTAAAGAGATCCAACTACTCTATGCTTAGCATCTAACTTCTAAAGAAACTCTATCATTTCACGTTCTCCGCAAATTTAAAATCTCAAATAATGAGATCCGCGAATGCTTAGCCGATAATCAAGCCACGCATATATAAAGTCAAGTACGGGAGCCGACAAAAGAGTAGCTCCTTGTGTACAAAACTAGCAAAAGCTTTTGTGATCATCATTGGTTAAGGGAACAAGCTAGGGCTCAACACGCCCGGATCAAGTCAAAATTTTTATTCTCACTCTTACCTAGTAGGAAAGTCAAACGCGGTGTCAAAACTTTTATTCTATTTTTGCATAATTTTTAATTTTTTCTCATTTTTTCTTTGGAATTTTTCAAAATTTTTCAATTTTTTTGGATTTTTGAGGAAAAACGGGGTTGCGTAAGTAAACGACAATGGTGAAAGTGCTAGGTCAATCAAATCGAAGATTCACCCCCCCAGACTAAAGATAAACATTGTCCTCAATGTTTTCAAGGTAAGGGTAATCCTAACAATAAATCTAAGGCCGTTTATTAAGTATGCCAAAGATACCATTAGTCGATAAGATTTGGATATAGGATTTCCAAGCAAGCAGCAAGACATGGGACTCGAGTGGAGATGAGACGATCCACGAGCACGAGAGTCATCATGAATTGGGGAAATCCTGCACAAACACAAACAACCAAGCAAACACAAGATTGGAAGAGGTCGCCCTCCTCGCGTTACTTATTAGATAATAAAATAAAAAGGATAAGCATGGGGTGCCTCCCACGAAGCGCTTGTTTAGTAACGAGTCGTATAGCTTAGACTCGCCCCGAATTTACTTGTCCTTGGGGGAGCAAATGAAACACACAGCTTGAAAAGCGACGATGCCGGGATCAAAAACAACATCCTCACTCCCGGGGGAATGACGGATGGGAGAAACAGCAGCATATGTGAAGAATGGAAGAAAGATTTTTATCACAATTAAGATCAATTCTTCATTTTCAAAAACCTTGGGTGGGAGGGCTGGAAAAATTTTGTCAAAAAGTAAGCCTCCCCCCAGACTAACGTCTTTCTCAAGATCAAATTGAAACGATTCATATTCGGGAGGAGAGGAAAAAGCAAGAGAAGTGGTACTGCCACGACTCGTCTCCTCCGAATCAAAGGAAAAAGCTTCATAGACTGGGATAGAAAGATCGGGATGAGAAGTGGGATTGCCACTTAATGCTTCGATCTTAGCAATGAGAAGATATACTTTCGAAAGTTTTTCACGAAGAGCTTCATCTTGGATTTCATTGTCGCCATCTTCATCATTCTCCTCTTCTAAGCTGACGAGCTCAGAAGGTAGGTCGTCGACATAATCGATGTCTTCAAAAGGTAAAGAATCATAGTCATTGTCGGACTCGGAGAACACTTCAACACGATCACAAGATTTGTCAAACGAATCCTTGAGCTCGGGCTCCAAAGGATCTGACGGCTTAGAAATATCAAAAACAAGTGTCGAAGAACATTTTGGAGAATCCGGAGGTGGGACAAGTGGTGTGCTCTGAGAGCTAGCAGTTTCCACCGCTTCCGTTGTAGTCTCTGGTTCGTGTTCTTGGGAAGAGTCGGGAGTATCAAGAACAAAGTCACAATCACCGTTAGAAATTTCCACGGACTCTCTTGGGGTTGGGACAAGGTTCTCAGCACTTGGTTTATTGAATTCACCAGATTCCGTTGCCGGAATAGTACTAAGATGCTCGTCCCCCATTATGAAAGAATCCTTTCGGGCCTGTTCTTCAAAAGATTTTTCAAAGTGGTATGGAGAATTTACAACCGGTTTGCTCTGAGACGTGCGAGCTCTTGACTTGTTTTCGATAGTCTTCAATGCATCGTAAGTGGTTCGACAATAGAGGTTACCACCGGCGGCCGTATTGAGTGAATCTTGATCATTTGGCATTAAAGCGTTGTAGAAGATGTCGATTTGAAACAATTCAGAAAAACCATGATGTGGGCATTTTCTCATAAGATCTTTGAATCTTTCCCATGCCTCGGCAAAAGACTCATCAAAACGTTGTTGGAAATTAATGATTTCTTTTCGAATTTCAAGCGTTTTGGAATGAGGATAGAATCGATTCAAGAACTTTGACGCTAAATCGTCCCAAGTGGTGATAGAGTTAGGAGGTTCACGATCAAGCCATCTCGAAGCTGCTCCTTTAAGCGTTAACGGAAATAAGATTAGCTTCACCACATCATCAGGGACTTGGTTAATTTTGAAAGTATCGGTTATTAGATAAAATCTGCTGATGTGGGAGTAAGGATCATCGTTTTCGGAACCAAAGAAAGGTTCAATGAAATCAAGTAACTCGACGTTAATTCGATACTCATCTGCTAAAATCGGTGGGATAACGATGGCCTTCTCAAGATGTACCGGAATTTTGAGCAACACCTCCATAGAACGTGTACCTACCATGATATGAAGAATAGGAGAATATTTTTTTTGATTTTTATGTTTTGAAAAATGAAAAGTTTAAAGTGAAGACAAATTTTGAAATGGAAAATCTTTTTGAATTTTTGGTTTTAGCAGAATGGAAATCAAAAGTGAAAACAAATTTGAAGACAAAATATTTTTGTGTTTTTATATTTTTATATTTTTGAAATGTTTACAAAAGCGTTAACTTCTCGAAAGAAGGATCTTCAAAACACATTACTCAAACGATCGAACGACTAAATCTTATCAACCGCTCTCCGGCAGCGGCGCCAAAAATTGATCGAAGCAGACTGAGCGGTGAAGCTTTTACCACGAGGATCGTTGTCCCAACGAGGGTTGAATATGGATCTCGTCACTCAAGACCGTGAGCTATGTGTGGTGAATAGGTTTAAAAGATGTTTTGGTTTTGTTTATACTATAACGACAAATTAAAATGCGGTTTAAAATAAAGTAAAGCGGTAAAACGACATGAAATAAGTAAACAAGTAAAGCTGCATGTAATAAAGCTATAAAAGGAAGCGGTAATTAAAGTGCGATAAGAAATGAAAACGGTAAATGAATTTAAAAGACAATGTGTTTGCAAAGCGACTCGAATAAGTTCATTAAGCTCGAGGTAAAAGTTTGTGACGAGTTATTTTCCTTTCTCGAGATTAGTTTTTGATTAATCTTTTGAAAAGATAACAACTCTAAATGAGTGAATTAATCGTCCAAAGGTTTTCGTCCTTTGAGTAATCAAATCACACGTCTAAATAATCTTTCGATTATTTATCACAAACGTTTAACGCTCTTACTTAACTCACAAACTCGAGCTACTAAGCAAACACGAACTAAAACTACTCACGACTCATGTTAAAAACGTAAAGCGATAAAGTAATTAAAAGACTTGTAAATCATTAAACGTTAATAAAAGTTTAAAACTAAAAATGAAAGACACAAGACTTAAATAATAAAATATATCAAAATCCCCCAGACTAAGGTATTGCGTGTCCTCATGCATTGTAATCACATCACGCCTTAAGGATAAATAATTTCACACCTCTCTTTACTAACTTTGAAAAGTAGCAAAACGTTCAAAAGAGATACGAAACCATTTATTCCCTTAAACGCCCCGGTTTTCCATTTTATTCCATATGCTACTCATATTATACTACTTTAGCTTATGACGGTGTGCTTGACTTTCATTATCTTTCAATAATGATTAAGGGTCATAGAGCAAGAACACGATTCATAGAAAAGTGACCGATTGGATAAAATTCATCGTCCCTGATTTTTCACAAGCTCCCAAACTAAGCGTAAAAACGGATCATTGTTTAATTACAAGTTAGATGCCAACGCTACCCATGGAAGTTACTCGTGTACCTCTTGCTCCCATTTTCCTATTTTTGTATCTCGTTATTTTATTTTTGTGAGAGAAATGAATTTCTTCATAAGCATCTCGTTTCATAGTTTTTAGTCCGATAAAGATACCAAATTCATACGCTAAGTAGTTATCGATCTTCTCTTAAGAAGGTTTTCAAGAAAAATGTGGTCCACATCAAGGATATTGGATACATACAAAGACTTTGGAATACATCACAAATAGACATAAGTTGGCGAGTACATTTCACGTGCACCTCATGCGTCCGATCTAGGATCGTAACATGCACCTCACGCGCGACCAACTTTAGTCTTAACACTAGAAATCATAATCCATAAATCTTCAACATACATCCTTATTCTTTCTTTTCTTTTTCTTTTCTTGATACTTTTTTTCACTTTTTTTTTCTTTCTTTTTCTTGCCTTAGTAACTTCTCAACTCCGAACCTTCACGGTTTCAATCCAAGACCTACCGCCAACTGCTAGGGTTGGAATCTAGGATCCAAGGTTCGATCTCAATCCGAAGTCTTAAAGCACCTTAGCTCATACATAACAACGGGCTTTTGGGTAGCTCCGAAACCACATGCGTACTACGCTTATTCAACGATATACAATACAACTCAACTGGCGTGTATCCATGATGTGTACCCAATTTCCCAAGCAAAGATTCTCTTAAGAAGATAAAGAACTACTCATCGGCTAAACCTAACATCTTTAATTATTTTGCAGATATATGGGGTGAAGCAATTTTGTGGGAACAAAAAGACAAGAGTACCTTCGATGAGCTTTAAAGAGATCCAACTACTCTATGCTTAGCATCCAACTTCTAAAGAAACTCTATCATTTCACGTTCTTCGCAAATTTAAAATCTCAAATAATGAGACCCGCGAATGCTTAGCCAAAATCATTTTTAAAGATTATATTGGTTAAGGGAGACAAGCTAGGGCTCAACACGCCCGGATCAAGTCAAAATTTTTATTCTCACTCTTACCTAGTAGGAAAGTCAAACGTGGTGTCAAAACTTTTATTCTATTTTTGCATAATTTTTAATTTTTTCTCATTTTTTCTTTGGAATTTTTCAAAAATTTTCAATTTTTGTGGATTTTTGAAGAAAAACGGGGTTGCGTAAGTAAACGACAAAGATGAAAGTGCTAGGTCAATCAAATCGAAGATTCACCCCCCCAGACTAAAGGTAAACATTGTCCTCAATGTTTCAAAGCTAAGGGTAATCCTAATAATAAATCTAAGGCCGTTTATAAAGTATGCCAAAGATACCGTTAGTCGATAAGATTTTGGATATATGATTTCCAAGCAAGCATCAAGACATGGGACTCGAGTGGAGATGAGACGATCCACGAGCACGAGAGTCATCATGAATCGGGGAAATCNACATTGTCCTCAATGTTTTAAAGGTAAGGGTAATCCTAACAATAAATCTAAGGCCGTTTATAAAGTATGCCAAAGATACCGTTAGTCGATAAGATTTTGGATATATGATTTCCAAGCAAGCATCAAGACATGGGACTCGAGTGGAGATGAGACGATCCACGAGCACGAGAGTCATCATGAATCGGGGAAATCCTGCACATACACAAACAACCAAGCAAACACAAGATTGGAGAAGGTCGCCCTCCTCGCGTTACTTATTAGATAATAAAAAGGATAAGCATGGGGTGCCTCCCACGAAGCGCTTGTTTAGTAACGAGTCGTGTAGCTTAGACTCGCCCCGAATTTACTTGTCCTTGGGGGAGCAAATGAAACAGCCGGCTAGCATGAAAATCGACGATGCCGGGATCAAAAACAACATCCTCACTCCCGGGGGAATGACGGATGAGAGAAACAATAGCATAGGTAAAATAAGTAAGAAAGATCATAACAACGATATCGAGGTCAAATTCAAAGAGATCCTCCATAGTAAGCATAACTTTCTCCTTAGACTCATAATCATCCTTCTTCAAAGTCTCATCAACAAATTCTTCAATAGTAACGAAAGAAGCACGGATGTCGGGCTGGAGCCCATGAGAGTCTTTAAAAGATAATAAACCTGGTTTAAAAATTTTATCTTCTGAAAGGAACGATAATGACGCATCAACCATGGTAAAAGATGAAGAATCATTCGGAGATGACAACTTAGTAGGCTCAGAAACTTCTACAATTCTTGATGGAGTCGGGTCGACTGGAGTTAAAAACTCGTCGTGAAGAGAATCAACCATATGATGAACATTCGTAACCTCGGGTTCCGTAACAAACTCGTCACTATCCTCAATCTGAACGTCGAAAAGCGGATTATCTGAAATCATCGTAAAATCTGGTTCGAAATCAAATAGAGGATTGGTGAAAATTGTTTTGAAAGTTTCAAGAACTGGGTCATCAGATTCATCTGAAGTTTCATCAATTTCTGAAAGAACATCGATCTCTTCTGGGGAA